>JAVQKG010344845.1:0-10810 GCA_036025885.1 Hypseleotris bucephala | reverse complement strand
CTTTTTTATGAGGCTGCAGGTTAAAATATTGACTAATAATTTCACAAATGGACACCTTTAAATAATGTCCACAGTATTTTTTTCTAGTTTTTCAGGAAACACAAAAAAGACTTGTATACTTATAATATGAGATAAGAGTGATTTCACACAAAAATGTTAAATCAGCACATGTATATTAATATAGAATATACTTATATTGCTTTTTATGTAACACAATGGAGTTAAACCACTTTGGCCAATTTTTTAATCAACAGTTTTTGTGACACATAGTTAAATGTGATTTCATTTTGGGCTTATCATATCCATACTGTGTGTTTATGCGTGTGAAGGGTTTAATCCTAGCTTTTGTTTTAATGAGGTATCTCGGAGTAAAAATATGTAGACTCTGCGGCTGTGAACAACTTGCACAGTTTCAAATTTCAGGCACATGTGATAAATATTTCTTGATGCGTTCTTTTGGGTTTTGTAAGATATGTCCAGTTGTTTCAATAATATACAGCCAATATAATAATTTGTATGTAAATATGTCACTGTCTTCTGCACCTCACTCATAAGAAGATTAAAGGTAATTGATGAAGAACAGGAAACAACTTAACAAATTTAATAATCTGACAGAACATATTAGTCAAATGTTACTGCAGCGTAGTACTGCCACATGAGAAAGTAATTTCAGCTGGTCACGTTTGTACAAACTATACATGCTATACTAATCTGTGATAATGTGATACTTATCTTGAAATAACAATATTTCTTGTTATTTCATGATAAATTTGTATCACGTAAATTTTAATTTCCTATCTTGTTATAACGTGATAATATCTTGTACAAACGTTATAGTTTTTGTCAGTTTAGCTGACATTAATTTACACTCATTTGGCTGTACTACGCTGCTGTAAAATGTAGCTTGGATTAATTCGATAAAAAATTAATATTTATCAAATATAAATTTACTCTGTTTTCAGAAGCGGGTCAATACGTTCTATAACAATACGATTCTAGACACAATAGAATAAACATGTTCATGTTCATGTTCAGACACACGAAATAATAAAAGCCTAAATAATTGTCAAATAATTCACACAGAACTACGCAAGAACTGCCAAACAAATAATTCACACAGAACTACGCAAGAGTAGCACTGCCAAATGAGTGTAAATTAATTTGAGCTGTATTATGTTTTAACATGAACGTTTTAAATTAGCTACAAAATTAAAGAGGGCGTTCAAGTCTAAGCAAACCTTAAATGGACCTTCATTGATGACGACAGAAACAGGACTAGGTTCAAACTGCACCAGGTATCATAATCGGTTTCTCCGTTTTTTACCAAATTCAGTAATATTCAAATTCAATTCAAAATATATGATTTAAAAAAGAAAATAGGGAATCAGAAATATTTCTCCAAATGAAAGGTTCAGTTTCCCACAGATAATGCACCAGTTACTGACAAAGTCTTTAAAATGCTCTTATTCTGAAAGAAGTAAAGCTTCCAGTTAATTATTATTTAGATCTGACTCGAGTCGACAGTTTCTACATTTATAAAACAATAACACGAGTCTGTTATTGTGATCATTAACCCTCATGCATCACTTTAAATTCCATCCTAATGAGTCATTAAAAATGTCCCTAGTGATGGATAAGGGTTAAATGTAATCTATCATTTAATGTTCATCTAAACATAGATGCACATTACCATATTAGGGTGAGTCCAGCGTGAGCGACCAGCACAAAATACTGAATTCAAATTCACCATCAAAAAATAAATCCAATGCAAAATCTTAAAAGTGATTTAGTTAAAATATATTTAATAATTAAACACAGTTATACAAAGGAATGACTGAGGTCTTTCAGATATAAAAGTTAGACCTACTGCAAACGAGTCCTGTCCTCAAGGAAGCTCATCTTGAAGGAGCGCATCAGGCTTATGTGTTTTAAAGGCACGGTGTCACTTTAGTCTCTCACTTTAGTCTCTGTCTTAAAGGCACGATGTTCACTTTAGTCTGTGTGTTAAAGGCATGGTGTTCACTTTAGTCTGTATGTTAAAGGCACGGTGTCACTTTAGTCTGTGTGTTAAAGGCACAATGTTCACTTTAGTCTGTGTGTTAAAGGCATGGTGTTCACTTTAGTCTCTATCTTAAAGGCACGGTGTCACTTTAGTCTGTATGTTAAAGGCACGGTGTCACTTTAGTCTGTGTGTTAAAGGCACGGTGTCACTTTAGTCTGTGTGTTAAAGGCACGGTGTCACTTTAGTCTGTGTTTTAAAGGCACGGTGTCACTTTAGTCTGTGTGTTAAAGGCACGGTGTCACTTTAGTCTGTGTGTTAAAGGCACTGTGTCACTTTAGTCTCTGTCTTAAAGGCACGGTGTTACTTTAGTCTGTATGTTAAAGGCACGGTGTCACTTTAGTCTGTGTGTTAAAGGCACGGTGTCACTTTAGTCTGTGTGTAAAAGGCAGGGTGTCACTTTAGTCTGTGTTTTAAAGGCACAGTGTCACTTTAGTCAGTGTGTTAAAGGCACGGTGTCACATTAGTCTGTGTATTAAAGGCACGGTGTCACTTTAGTCTGTGTTTTAAAGGCACGGTGTTTTTTTTAGTCTCTGTGTTAAAGGCACAGTGTTCACTTTAGTCTCTGTCTTAAAGGCACAGTGTCACTGTAGTTTGTGTCTGTATAAACGGGCCCCGACTCGAGGGCCCCCAGTCTTCACTGTTTTTAATTCCATTTCGTCCATGTCTGGTCTGTAATAACTCGTAACGTTCAGAGTCCTTCTTCCTGAGAGCTCTCCAAGTGTGACCCTGATGTGTCTGAAAGCCTCTCCTCCGTCAGATCATGACTCGGGATCGAATTGGTCACATGATCACGACTCGAGTCGGTCAGCTGATCACGACTCGAGTCGGTCACATGATCACAACTCGAGTCGGTCAGCTGATCACGACTCGGGATGGAGTTCTTCTTTGGTCGTCCTTTTGGTTTAGTCGGGGACTCCAGACCTCCTCCCTGCAGCACCTGCATTCAGACAATATTCAGACAATATTCAATTAAGAGTAATATGGGCATTAGGCAGTATATTTTAACGTCCATGTTACAGCCTGTTTAAGACTGCTTCAGTTTCTGCATGAAGTTCATGCGAAACGATTCTCACTGATTTCCTCCCACAGTTTTGATATAATGTAAGATGTGAAATTCTGTATCGCTGCCAAATGAATGTCAATTAATTTGAGCTGTATCATGTTTCAACAAGAAAACAAGAAATCAAATTATTCCATGATATGAAACGACCACGTTTATACGTTTTTACATTTAGTTTATCTTTAAATTACGAGATATTGTAGCATCATGTTTTAACATGATATACAATTATAATGTTTGTACAAGACACTCGTTTAGTATATTATATTTCATGATCATTTCGCAGCTTGTTAAAATGTATCTTTTAAACGAATTTACACTCATTTGGCAGTAATACACTGCTGTAGTTATTAATAATCACCATGCCTGTTGTGGTCAATTGCTCATTTCGTTTATTTTAGTAACTTACTATTTTCTTCCACTTCATGCGTCTGTTTTGGTACCAGGTTTTGACCTGAAGCTGACTCAGCCCCAAAGACTCAGCCAGATCTATTCTGGAAAACACAATCACAACAACAGTAAAATATTATTAAACATTTATAATAAAACATTAACGTGAGACATATTACATTTTTGGGTGAAGTAAAATTTTGCCAAAAATTTAAATTAATATTTTGCCCTTATTTTGCAAATGTGTGTTGACGGTTTTTTCTTGTATCTTTTCAAACTTTATGCTTTCCAATCTGCCTTGATTGATTTGACAAAAAACGTGTATTCAAAGGTGATTTTCGAAAATAGTTTTTATAATTACTGGACATCAGAATAATAATGGACAAAGTCAGGCCCTGACCAGACTGAAATGCGCATTGTTTGTGGGTCATATACAGGTCATATACATATTTATATAATCTTATTTCAAAGACTTTTGGAACACTATGATGTAGTATTTAGAGATGGAACAGAAAATGTGCAAAACAGAAAATGTAGTGAGTTAATCTGTCGGCTACTTGTTGGAGTGCGTCAACGGGAGAGCTACGGTCACCAAATTACGCACAACATATTGTATATATCAGAACAACAAACCCATAGCTTACCAAAACGACGAGATAATTATGAGTAGCCTAAATCATGCTTAGCCTATAGTAAAATATGATTAGGCCCAGATGTTAAATTAGATTCTGTCAAACGTCTACTCCATATTCACCCGTCCAGCTGGTCACCAAATTACGCATAAACTGTTGCTTTCGTTTCACTTGTTTAAATCATTTTTGTTGCTGTAGAACTAATTTAGGTTAACATAAATGTTTGTAATCACGTGAATCCGTGTAGCCTCAGGTCTATAGCGAAACGACAGATGATTATGAAAAAGGTCCGGAGAGGCACTAACTCATGCCTATAGTAATATTATTATATCTAACATTTATAGATAATAGATTAGATTATTTACCTATCCGGAGTGGAGAGGTACTTCTGCTTCTCGAAGCGCTTCTCCAGACCCATCAGCTGTAGCTCCGTGAACACCGTGCGGCTGCGGCGGCCCTTCTTAGATTTACCGTCTCCGTGCTCCGGCTTCCCGCGGAGGTGGAGGTCCAGCGGGAGGTGGTGAGACCCGGAGCCGAGGTGCAGGCCCTGAGAGGCGGACAGGAGCGGGGAGGACAGCGGAGAGCCGAGCGGAGAGGCCAGCGAGCACAGCGGGGACATTGGGAACTTCAGCAGGCTCTGGTCAGACTTCAGGACTGTGCAGAGAGACAGAGAGAGAGAGATACACGGAGAGGATTAGAAAATCAATATATAAGCCTAATGCATGTAAATAATAATAATATAATAATAAATAATAATAAAAATAAATAAAAAATAATAAATAAATAATAATAAAAATAATTTCAGCACTGCGCGGACACACACAGAGAAAGACGGGGGTTAGAAAGCGTTTATAATATATTATATTTACAATATAAGCCTAATGCACGTTAATAATAATTATAATAACTTCAGCACTGTGCGGACATACAGAGAGACGGGGGTTAGAAAGCGTTTGTAATAGGCTATTTTACATTTACAATATAAGCCTAATGCATGTTAATAATATGGCCAATGGTAATAACTGCACAGAGAGAGAGAGACGGACACGGAGTTATGGTCAGACACGGACTCTGAGACTGAGAAAATCCAAATTTCTAATAGACACAGTCTAATGCATTATAACAATAACTTTATTTCTAGAGCACTTTTAAAAACAAAGTGCTTCACAGAATGAAAAACAATAAGCAGTTACATCCATTGAGGTATAGGCTATATATATACACACTCACTGTTACATCACACTTAAAGAGGCGAATATAAAATACAATCAAACCAGTCAAATAAAGAACATAAGATTACTTTTAAAAGGCTGTCTGACTTCTGTTTTTCTAAAGTTAATGAGCAGGATTAAAGAAGGCCTCAGTGTAGAACGCCGAGTGACGAACATGTTCAAACCAGACGCAGTTGTTGGTGATTTTACGCACAATAATATTCCTTTATATCCATTAGGGAAAATACCGTTTTCACACGAGCCTGATTATTTTAGTCCAATCTGAGTGCGCACACAACACAATCCAAGAGGAAACTGGTGAAGTAAATATTCATAATTTAACTACTCGCTTATAATTGTGGAACAAGCTGTCTGTAAAAAATCAAATAGAACAAATCATAACAGCGCTCCTTCTGCTACTGAAGCCAGGCTATTTAATAAACAGTGTAGGCAGCCTTAACTTTCCGCCCAGTAGCCTAATGTCATTGTATTTTCTTAATTTGCACAACACATTATAGTTTGGAGCTCAACACTGGAAATTCAAACTAAAGTCTTTGAAACAACATTAACCAAATGCAGAGCGCTTTTACACACGACCAAACGCCACGTGTTTCTGAAAATGACGAGACCAGTCCAAGATACATTTAATTCAGACATTACTTTATGAGCTGTGGGTTTCAAGTTTAACAGTATTAGTAGGCCTACATTAGTATAGAATTGTTCAAGCTGGCTCAAAGGAGTATTTTATGTTTTATAATATTCTGGACCTTTTGAAGGTTTCTGGTGTTGAACAAAATATAAAACATTTAGCCAGCTTTTATCTGGTAAACTAACTCATAATGTCTGAATTAAATGTCGCCTGTCTTTAGACATTGGTCACATCTCTCAATAATGTCCTGAAGTTATCCACAAGGCCTCTAGATTTATTATTCTCCTACCCAGCGGAGTGTGGAAGGGCCGCGCGGACAGCAGGGCCTGCACCCCGAACTTGAGGAGCTCTCCGGCCGCAGCGGAGCTCTTCTGCTCGGCGTGGTCCGTCAGTATCTCCTCGATCATGAAGCTCCGGTACCGGTGCGTCCTGTGGTCCGGATGCCCTTCCGGAAGATAGTAGTGCGCCCCTACGTCCAAAGGGTGCTGCATGGTAAGGCTTTATGACCTTTCCTAGGTCCTCAGGGTGACATGTCGCCTCCTCAGTGTTCTTAAGTCCTCAGCAGGCTCTCCTCATCCCCTCCGTTAGACAGATCCGTGCGCCTTTACGCGTCCCTCCTCCGTACAGACCTTTGTTTACGTCCTCTGTGCGTAACCCTTGACCGCTCCAGAGGTGCCCGGTGCCGCTGACGCTGAACCCGTGTCCCGTTGGCGGTCACGGAGGGGTATAGACTCAAGCGTTGGCAGTGACTGAGGGGTAGAGTTTGGGTTTTATGCGGACGTGTTAGCTCCTCCTCCTCAAGGCTCGCCTAATGCGCCCTACACAGGTCTCTGCTCAGATCTCTGCTCAGATCTGTTCATGCAAAAACATAGACTCCATGGTTTTTATGCAAACGGGAAGAAAATCAGGAGATGACTTTGAGACATGTGACTTTGGGACGCACTGAGACTGAGGCACATTAGAAGAAATACAGTGTGATATCAAAGATAAAGGATACAACAGAGGACACTGTTATTAATATTTCAAAGCAATCATTTGTAATTAGTTTGATTAAAGTTGGACAGGAACCACATGAAAGATTATACAGAGAAATTTGAATGACTTAAATAAAACTTATAAAACAGCACTAAAAGTTACATTCTGGAGAAGGGTCTAGGTCCTGTACAAACAATATACGTGCAAATGACTATTTATGTGCAAAAACTGCTGCATGCAAGTAAAAAAAAGATTTTGAATCCCATACCTCCCATACCTCCCATTCCTCCCGTACCTCCCCAGCTGAGTAGGCCATAAATAAATAAATAAAGACACAGATATTTGTATATTTGATTTCATTCATACTTTATTCAACAGTGACAAAGAAGTGCTTTATTACACCTACATCCGCTCCGACCACCGACACATTCACACAAATATTCAAACATGGACAAAATATCCACTTTCCAATATTTTGGGAGTTTTTTGGTGATTCTTACCGATGTTGCTGGCTTCTCCTCAATCTATATTTAGGAATTAATGATATTAGTGAATTATATACCGTTCTAATTATTGAATAAACTGTATTTCATTCAAAAGATGGGTGAATTCAATGGAATACAGTTTCAAGACTCAACTACCCTCTAGAGTGGCCAAGACCAAATCAGAACTAGTTCTGGTTTAGACCTAGTTTAGTCCTGGTTTAGTCCTAGTTTAGTCCTGGTTTAGTCTTGGCCTTGTCAAGGGTTGTTATTACGTGGGATTTTGGCTGTCTTGTTTTCCACAAAGTGAAGTATATAATATTCGACTTTGTGGAAAGCTCTTGTTAATGTTTTGGAGGAAGTTATGGCGTCTTCGCTTTGGCCTTTTTTGGTGAGTTTGGATTATAATCCTATTTAGAAGTCGAAGGATAGACATCATCAGATTCTCTTAAAGTTTTCTTTCTTGAATCTTGTGTTTTGAGTGGATTTTGATTCGTTAGAGCTCGATGGCTTGACATTTGGGGAACATTCAATTGAAGGTTTCTTAATTGAATCTTGTGTTTCTGAGAGATTTTCAGACTTTTTAGAGCTACGTGAATTGGGTTTCATAGTAACATCAACATAAATTCTCTTTTTCCAATCGAGATTTGTGGATGGATTTTCATTTTTGGGGGGGCTAGATGGTCTGACAAATGGGAAACTTTAAATTAAAGTTTTAACACTCAAACGTTGTATTTCAGGTGGATTTTTGGTCTGTGTAGAGGTCGATCAATAGACGCCAGAATCTTTAGTTAAAGTTTTCTCTCTCGAATCGGAGAAAGAGTTTTTCGAGCTAGATGGAATGTGTTTCACATTAACTTTAACACAAGTTCTCTTTGGCCAATCTAGGTTTGTGGATTGATTTTGGTTTTTGGGGGAGCTAGATGGCCTGACAAATGGGAAACTTTCAATTAAAGTTTTCCTACTTAAATCTTGTATTTTAGACAGATTCTTTTTAGGCCTAGATGGTTTGTCATTTGTGTTAATATCAGCTAAAGTCTTCTTGATAGTATTAACTGTTTTGGATTCATTGGAAGTTTCTGACTGCCCAGTGCGGTCATTCAACATATCCCAGCGCAGATCATTTTTTTGACTCTCGGTTTACAAATTCTGTTCTTGCGATTTAATCTCAGACTTAATTTGGTCGATGTGTCGCAGAATTGAGCGCATCGTAAGCGACTGAGACTTGATGGCTTCATCCATGCAGCCGAAAGATGTTTCAAGCTGGTCCGTTTTGGTTTTTAGGTCTCCTGTTGCCTCCTCAGACACAGACCTCTTAGATTTCCAAAACTTCCAAGACTTTCCAGAAGATGTTTTGGAATTCGAATTGTTAGTTCCAGAGCGGACAATTTCCAACACTTTTTTGCGTGGTTTTTGTGTTGCCAATGACTCCACTTGAAGGAATCTGGCTGTCAAATTGATGTGCAAGATTTACAATAGCATCGTTATTTTTCTTTACGTGCTCAGATATTTTCTCATTTTGAGCCACAATTGCGTTTCTGATCTTAGGGAGGTCTCGCTCAACTTTAAGCATCTTATCACCTAGCATTTGAAGCACATCAACATTATCCCTAATTTTTTCCAGATTGTGGTCTGCATTATTTTCATTGCAGATTTTTAGCTCCCTAATTTCTTGTGCGTGCGATGCCACTGTGTTGTTGATAGGGGCTAAATTTTGTAACCCAATCTCAATCTGTGAACCCAAATTGCATTTTAGTGTGCATAAAAACTTGCACATACTTTGCCCGATTTGAATCAAACTTGAAACATCACATTAGCTAACGCTTTGACCGCAACTGACCAATAAGATGGCAGTTACCTCAATAGCGCCACGTACGGACTGAAAAAAGAATGTCGTTTTAGAGAAATTTACAAAATTTGGCAAAAGCTTTCTTCACACACATTCTGACAAATCACAAAAGTCAAATAGACCCTTACCATATTTGTCATGGTTTGGGGGCGGGGCCTCTTAATTGCTTGTTATTAATATAAAAACCCTTAGACATCACAGATTAAAGTTGCAGTTAGTGCCAAAACGTTGCATAGGAGAAATTAGCTGTCCTGGCGTCGGTATGCACTGTCCAAGTGCTTTCTTGTTTTAATTTAATATAAAAAAAATTAGAAAGCACTTTGAGTGTGTGGACCTCCACCAGGACAGCTAATTTCCCCTTTGCACATGTAAATGGTTTTGTAGAATAGGCCAAATAGTTTTCCCCCCCAAAATGCTAGAATTGAGAACTCCTAGATTCAATCAAATAGTAGTTATGTTTTGTCTGTGTAAACGATAGTAGTAAAGTTAAATATTTTTTGCAGGAAATGCTGACTTTTTTTTTTACTTTGTTTGAGCTGCCTTGGTGGAGGTCTGTGCTCTACTAGTGCATTTTACTGTACATATTTGTACTCTACTCATTTTAACATAAAATGTTCCCTAAAAAGTACTGCTGTCACCTTGAATTAAACAAAAAACAACTGCTATTAGACCATAAGTGTAATTATTTATAAGCAGAATAAATATAACTGACCAATTCAATTTGAGTGGACTAAGACCTCACTGATTGAATAAATGTTGTCAGCCTATTTGTCTACTACACTGACTGGACGACATTTACTCTGATCACTGATTTAGATTTTTATCCCCTTTATTCATCTTTATTTATTCTTATTAATTAAATAATCCGGTACTTTCCTTTAGTCGTTCAACAACTTTCTTCTTTTATGTTATTCAAATATTCATAATAAAACACATTTGAATTTTACAGCTCAGAGAAAGTGTTAAATGAAAACAGTTGAAGTGTGCATTAGTCTCCTTGGGGCGTTTTGCAGTATATAGTGTCCTTCCTGCCTCCACCCAATGACACCACCCCTCCTTCTGCCTGTCCCAGCCACAGAACCCCACCCAGGGCTTGAGAACCCTCTCCCACAGATATGACCACACTGTGCCCCTCGCCCCCACCCTGCTCTCCACACTCCCCCTTCTCTCTCATAGCTTCCCTTCCTCCTCCTCCTTCTCTTCCTCCTCTTCCTCCTCCTCCACCTCTTCCTCCTCATCCTCCACTTGTACAGCTCTGTTGCCCGTCCAGCCACAAAACCCCACCCAGGGCTTGAGAACCCTCTCCCACAGATATGACCACACTGTGCCCCTCGCCCCAACCCTGCTCTCCACACTCGCCCTTCCCTCCCATCGACTCCCTTCCTCCTCTTCCTCCTCGTCCCCCTCTTCCTCCACATCCTCCACTTCCTACAGCACTATTGCCCGTCCAGCCACAGAACCCCACCCAGGGCTTGAGAACCCTCTCCCACACTGTGCTCC
>JAVQKG010344748.1:0-10720 GCA_036025885.1 Hypseleotris bucephala | reverse complement strand
CTCATATTGATGCGTGCGGTCAATTCTTGTTGCGCAAGTTTTTAATGTGTTAGCCGTAAGCTTATCCCATGTATTCCTATGGGGCCAACTTTAACTACAAATTAGGACAACTTATAAGCGACCAAGCTCTTCCACGTTTTCCCTATTTAAATACGGGTACATGACATTAGCCACGACCTAAGTATGTTTACACAAAATGAAACATAGCGATATTTTAAGCCGAGAAAAAAAGGTAAATAAACATCGGCGGAGTGATGTAGCTGTATTACTGCGCCGACAGCGTATAGTCCCTTCTTTTCTCCGCTTAAAGAATCGTCACGTTTCATTTTGTGTAAACATCCTTCGGTGGTGGGTCGTGTAATGTACTCGTATTAAATAGGGAAAACGTGGAAGAGCTTGGTCGCTTCTAAAGGGCAGCAAAAAGTGGCCCCAGAGAAGCTAACTGCTAACAAACTAAAACATTTCGCTACAAGAACTTACCGCACGCATTGAGATGAGACAGGTATGTATCCACTCGTCTAAAGTGAGAGAAGAACATCGTTGAATTTAGAAAAACGGTGGTGTGTTCCTTTAAGAATCGGGATATGAAGTTATGGCGATCTGCTAATCTTGGAAGATCATTGAATCGTGCTACAGTATTAATTTATTCTCTGCTCTCCATCATAATTTTACTGTAATAATGACATTGTTCATGTTCATATTAATAAAAAAGCTAAATACATTGAATTAAGTATTATTATAACTTTGGACTGGATGTAGATTGAAGTTGCAGTAAAATGGTTGTTGCTTAAGACACTGATAGCTGTCTTCTGAGTCAACTAAAATTGTGATTAAATGGTGAAGATAAAGTTGTAAATTCCACACATAAACTAAATGAGAGTCATATAAGTAGTAAACTAGTAATTAGTCTATGAGTATAGAGGCAGATGGATGGTGTCAATTAGACATTGTCTTGTTCTGACTTGTTTGTAACATATTTAGCCTCTATTAATCGGACCATGACATCATCCACACACCATACAACAACGCAATAACGTCTTTCTCAAATCTATGAATTTTGTAATTCAAAATTATGATTGTGTGATATTATATTTTTACTATCAGCTACTTCTAGCGACAGATTAAACAATAACCCCTAATAACCCCATGTTAGTACCTACATGACACATAGACAGAAGTATGGACAGGCTTAAAGGCAGACAGTAGACAGACATGCATGTAGCCGGTCACAGCAGTGGTCTCCTGTTTGACCTTGAATATGAAGCGACGACGCCCGCTGCTCCAATGATGACAGTTTCAGTGGCTGTTCAGCATGTGACAGCATCACTCAGCAAGAGAGACAGAAGTGCAGACAGGCTGGCTCAAAGACCACGACCAGCTGGCAAAAAATTACCCTTACACTGCTGGACCGTTTAAGAGAGATTGTGCAATTTGCTGTATCAGACCACACTCTGTTTGTATACGTCTGATGGAAGAAAACCATTTCATTATACTCTATGGTAACATCTAACTAGCACCTGCTCTGAAAGTGTGTATGTAGTGGATTTAATTAATTATTATGTCTATTAACAATATCAAAGCTACACTACACTTTCTATTCATACTTTTAAAAACACCACTCCCGACCAACAGCCATAACTGTACCAATTCACCAATAACAATAAAAAGGCAAACCACAGTTTTGCATTGAACACATGTCTGATGTGATCCTGCAATTATCTCTTCCTAATCTGAACATGCACGTGATTGGTTTCCGGCATCCAGTATATTTGTAACTTTCCTCTTCTTCTGCATTAATATCCTTGATAGTAACGCCTAAATAATTATACATGTAAAAGGTCCTATGTTTTTTACATGGTATTAGAAGATACAATTGTAAATTGCATACATTAACTAAACAAGGGCCATATGGACTGAGCTAGAAAATAATAAGTAGTAAACTAGTAATTAGTCAATGAGTATAGAGGCAGATGGATGGGTTAAATTAGACATTGTCTTGTTCCAATGTGTTTGTAACATATTTAGCCTCTATTACTGGGCCATGACATTACCCACACACCATACAACAACAAAGCAATAATGTCTTTCTCTAATCCTTGCATTTGATTGTACCATTTATGGATATAATACACTGCATTTCAAATAGTAATCTACATGGAGTTGGAGTTTGTCTGGTTTTGGTAGATCTGGCTTCTGAAATTTATCCTTAAGAGCATCTTATGAGCATGGTGTGTGTTAAATATTTATGTAATCAGCTCTTTCCAGAAATGTGTCTACATTTCCTTTAAAACAGGTCTGACTCAGTGTTTGTCTATGTGTGATTTGATAAGGGTTGGCTTCCTTCAGAAGGTGAATGGTGACGACAGTACAGTGAGTGAATGATTTGATGCAGAGGCCGCTCTCACCTGGTTCTCTTCATGTGTCACTCTCATCTGCTCCTTTAAGATGGATGTACGCGCCGCCTCCTCTTTCCTCATGATCCTCTCCTTCTTGAGCTCGGGGCTCCAGAAGCTCTTGATGCTGTTGGTGGATGAGCCTAACTTACTGTCCTTCAGGTCCAGCTCTCTGCGCAGCATCTCATTCTCTCTCTGCATGTCCCTGAACTGGGCCTGCATCTCCAGCAGCTCTCCCCCTCCGCCCCGCACGGCCTGTCTCAGCAGGGCGGAGGGCACCCCCTGGTGGTGGTGGTGATGTGCATGTAACATGGACAGAGAGCCCAGGTCACTGTAGGACAGGATGTCCCCGTGAAGTCCCACTGAAGCGATGTTAGGACTGCTGCCCATGGCGGTGACCCGGCCGCCGTACATGGCGCGGCTGGCGCGGCCGATCGTCATGTGACCTCGGGGGTAGGTGGCAGTGGAGCCCATGCCCTCGTGGTCGCTCAGGTACATGGGTCCTGAAGTGGCGTAGGCAGCGTTGAGCGACTGGATGTTCTCCATGGAGAGAGTCTTGCCCCCGCCGCTGCTCCCACCCCCGCTGTTGGCCCTCCGATGGCCAAGCCTGGGGGAGCGGGGCAGCCGCGGAGACCGGGCAGGGCTGCTCTCAATGTGGCCTACAGCTCTGGCGCTGCCGTACATGTCCTGTTAGGTCCTTTAACAGAGGCGTGCTAAAATCCCACACTGACTGGGTGAACTGCACATCAGGTGCTTACTTCATGTCTTTAATAGTGGAAATATTGTAGCATCAAAGTCCAATTTGAGGAAGCAGCACAGAGCACCTGTTAAGAGAATAGGAACAGCTTAATATGTGCTGCAAAAAGGCAGCATACACCCATAATATATAAACAAACATACTTGTTTTTAAGATCTAACAAAATACATCTTATTTCTATATTCATGTAAACAAAACTATGTTTATTTAATATGGGTGATAAAAGTATAGTCACAGTGTAGAAGCACTGTTGTGGTCACTACACAGGTGTCTGGTGGTAATGGGAGTGTGTTATTTTTGGACAGAAATGGCTCCAAAGTCAAAGTGAACAATTCTCTCTTTAATGACACTTGCTGCTTCAGTCCAGTTGCCATGGTGACACTGTCTGGGTTAATAGAGATGAAGCACTTATGTCCCTAATGTGACGGAGTCATGCATTTAAAAAGGTGTGCAAAATTATATTTTAAATAGACATGTATTTTTAGTTTTGAAAATAATAAAGTCGAAAAGATACCCAAAATAAATTGTGAAGTATTCCTCATCCTGTGGAAATTCAGATGTTATAGTTAGCATAACCCTTCTTTGTCCTTCTGAGTGGAGATCTCATGCTCAAAGGTTGGTCAGTTGAGGTGAAAGACTGTAGGCCAAGTATAGAGCTCCTTCTGTATAGTAGAAGGTATGCAGTGACATAAATACAGCTCATAGTAAATGCAGGTGAATGTAGAATTTTATTGGCTAGTGGATGTCTTCCTTGTAAACTTGCTTAGTGTACATCCTGCCTCATGCTCAAAGCAGACAAATGAGGAGGAGTTATAAAAAATGGCTAGAATTCTGAGCTGATGTTTTTGGTTGAGTTTACACTTTATTTTTTTCTCTGCCACTGCACATTGTGTGAAATCCAGTGTTAACTTGGGAACACTTTAAATAGCATCAGAAGTGTTGGCAAATGGCTTAAAACCGTATTAACAGTAAAGGCCTATGCACAACAGTTTCAATATTTTTCAGAATTGGTTGGCTTTCCCCAGTCTCCCATATGCACCAATGACTCATGCAGTGACAATCTGGACACTATAACACTGTCTTCAAAAAATAAAACTCTCACATTCACAAATATTACAGCTATAATAAAGTTATGAAGTAGCTCACAGAGAACTGATAAATATAGCTGAGAATTTGTATCAGAGCATGGATACAAGATAAATTAACGTATAGCCACGTTTTTTATTTTTACAACTTTGTTACAGTCCAGTGCTTAATATTGAGTCTTTAGCGACTAAGATGTTGTTGGCTACATTGCAAAATAGTGTAGGATTATATTACTGCAGAAAAGTAGATAATATTTGAGAAGTGTTTCCAGCTAACAGTGCTGACTATAGGACAAGACCCCTCCCCCATGAGGCCAATCCTCTAAATATTAAATGTTTATCACTTTATGTATAGGCCTAGAGCATCACATCACACTTTACAGCATATACTTTACAGGCAGTTTCCTTAGTTGAAACCAATATCTTTGGACTTTGAGCAACAAGATTACATTCTGTCGCTGACATTTGAGGCACTCCAAAGAAACAGTAAAAGCCAACCCAGTGATTGCATTACGGGCCAGAACAGAGTTGATCATGCTCCTTGAGGAGGCAGTGGTGCGGATACAGCTGCTCTGAAAAGAGCCTCCACAGGCGCTGTGAGTGGATGTGTGAGCCACTGAAATAAGCTCTGTGACATTTCCAAAAGGCAGGAAGCAGACATTTTGCTCCCATCCAACCACCATGACTCTCCACAAACAAAAACCTGTCTTCAGGGGAAGGTGAGGAGATGTTATAGTGAACTGTGACAAATCACCATCTTTCACCATTTTAAAACCTTGACGATGGAGTAATTATTAATCTAGAGACAAGAAACCGGTTTAGTGCGGTGCAACACATGCAACCTCCTCCTCATCACGTATTCTACTACACAGCCATGACGCCTGCCGCTTCATGCCCACTTCAGTGGTGGTGGGCTGGACAAGAACATCTCAATGTGCCACTAATTTCTACCCACTCTCATTTATAGGACAGCTCTCCAGTAGCTATTGTTAATCAGTGACCAGAACTAAAACATTCAGAAAATGTAACCAACCCAACCCTTGCATGAATCATGTGTAAACGTGGTCAATGTCTGCTTGAACATATAGGCTATACGTTGATATTGGCTTAATGCAGCACAGACATTAGCACGGCCGTTGAATTGACAGCTCCCTGGGCCTACATTTTCGATGACTGGACGTGCAGTGCGTCGTGCACCTGAACGCATATTTACAATATCTGTGTCATTGAACGAACAGAAAATGAGTCAAACATTCAACACATGAAATACCACTTTGCTATACGCATTCCACGTGATTTTATGAAGCAATTTCTCGTACGTCAAGTGAACGCTGACCAGCTGTCTGTGTCTACTATTTCGACTTCGCTCACAACCTGTGATTTCACCACATCACACAAACCAAAGGACGGTTCGTAAACATTTAGGATTGTGGGTTAAATTATCCAGAATGACCACATACCAAAATTAGACCCTAAATGTACCTTTGTCGTGGTTAATTCCCGTCGTTCGCCGCGGTAGACAGCATCTCATCGCCTCCATTCACCTAGCGGCAGCCTCTCTCCTCCAGCTCAGTATGGCGCGCTGTCATTGGGTCGCGCAGGCGCTCTCCCCTCCTCCTCCTCGCCTGGGCGCAGCGTCACTGAAGCCGCGGACGCACGCCGCTGTAGACGCTGTATTGTGAAAGAGTGGCATCTGGCTCCTTGAAGGAGGTGGGTGGACGAAATGGACCCTCGCAAACCCTGCCACTATTTCACCTCCTGAATGAAAATCAATGGCCTGGTCCACTTTGATTAGCTACAGCTTTGAGATTTATTATTGTCTGAGCTTTCAGGATTTAAGTTACAGCTCTAAAAAAACCTTTACATGGCTGGAGATGGTAATTCTTGTCTTAGCAGCCTGTAAGTATCAGACAGGCTCTAATGATGAAACCGGTGTAGGGTTTCATAGTGGAACCAGATTATTTTTGGGTTCTCAAATTCAAAGTCGAAGATGCTCCAGACATTGATAATATTCTGACATGTTTATTATGCAATCTAAAGACTATTTAGAAGTTGACCGGACAGCCCAACACTTTATACAAGTACAAAACCAGGTCTAAACCAGAATTGAAAACTGAACTAAAAAACAGCACTAAACCAGAACTAAACTGAACATTTTCTCACACAGTTTCTCTCAGATGACAAGTGATTTTTTTCACATGCCAAGTTGTCCTGAAACTCATTTGACCTCAGTATTTTAAAACCTATTTGTAGCCTGTTGCCATGGATCTATAGTTAAACCTCATTGAATTATTCATTTCTTGTTAATAGTTTTTAAATACAGACAAACCAGCAATGCTAATCCATTAATCAGCCTGCACACTTGACACAGAGGTCTACTGCTTAATTAACCTGGCTTTGTCCCTCTCAAGTGCTTTACCAAACAGCTCTATCTCTTGAATATATTTCCGATTGTCCTCCGCTGCTCCTTGGTGCCATAGGCCTGTTGAATCAAGTGGACTTCTTCGGGTTTTGCCTTGTGAACACTGATGTTAAGTGTGCTTGACAGGGCCCAAAGCAGAAGCATCAGCATTTCTGTCTCCACACAAACACTTGCATCATGCCCTCCTGTTTAGCTTCTTTCACTCAGGTCAGTGCTTAGTGTAGCACTGGTTTAGACATGTTATCTTAGACCTGGGTTAGGTTTTAGTTTAGGCTGATTTTAGTTCAGAAAATGGTGTTGCCAAAGTTTGACAAATAACTACATTGCTAACTACATTGTACCTACATGATGGTTAAGTGTTAGGGTTAAGGTTAGGGTTAGTTACAATGTAGTTACCTGTTATTACAGTTTGTTACACAGTGTATTACATTATACTTAATGAGGATAATACAAGTAGTTAAGGGATAATGTAAAATAAAGTGTTACCAATTTTTGTTTTTGTTTGTTTTTGGCATTTTTTCCTTTTTTTTGCATTGGGGACCACATTAAGAGCTTTTTATTATTAATTGTGTTATTAAGTATTGAATTATTTAAATTCCCTATAAATTCATAGCTCTCACTAAACTACAGGTATAGTTAATATATCATGCAATATATTATTATGTAAACACAGCAACAGAATAAGTAAGGCATATACCAATTGTACGAGCATTACTCAAATTAGATTTTCAGAAGCTTGAAGACATGGACACAGCCTGAACAACAACCCTTGAATGTATTGAATAATAAAATGGACAGTGATTGTGAACAGGCCTCATTCTGTCATGTGACCTGGTTTATCTTATTACATTACTTTTATTTATTGTTCTCTGTGCACTGTTCTAGCAACGTTACAAGGGTTATATATAGTCCTATGTACTTCTTACACTCAGCTTCAGATAAATGTCTAAATTATTTGTGTGGTTTGTTACTTTCAGTTGTATAATGCAGATGGATAAAACATTTTATTACTGTTGACATTTCAGACGGTTGCTGGGAACAGGAATGTCTCTAAGGATCAATAAAACCTCTATCTAAACATACTGTCCTGAGGCACTTTCATGTTGTCTTCTATTGTTGCTGTTTTAGAGGGTGGGACACATGGACAATGTAAACCAATAACAGATAACAGAAACCATCAGTGCTAATGCATTAACTGTCACTGGACCAAGGCAATTTAAGATAATGTGTAATACAATTACACTTTATCTTACATAGGCCTTAAATATTTTGTATATACCTCAGTAAGTACAATGTAATACACTGTGTGACAAACTGTAATAACATGTAACTATATTGTCCCTAACCCTAACTGTTGTATGTACAATGTAGTTACATGTTATTGCAGTTTATTACACATGGTATTACATTGTACTTAATGAGATAGATATAATGTAGTTAAAGACAATGGAAAATAAAGTGTGACCCATTATTTGTTTAAAATAAATTCTTGGGGCCTGCATAATAGGCTAAAACATGTGTACCATATACAGTAGCAGTAAAAGTGATTGAACTGAAAGCTACTCTTTTTTCATACTATCTATAGCGCTGTAAATGTTGGATAATTTGACAGCAGCAAAGACTTTGAATGGTCTGTTACATTATTAAAGGATTCAGTATTGATTAAGTACTGCGCGTGCCTCCCAAGCACCAGATTTATGTCTTGAGTGACAGGTGAGCCAGGAAACCCTTCTCTCTGCGCTTCATCCATTGGTCGTTAAGACTTGATGGCTCGAGACATAGTGAGGGCTATGGGTGAGCTGCTCGGTGCTGACCTCTAGTGGCGTCTTAAGTTTTGATTCATCAGGGACACATCAATCACTTTCTGAGACTGTTCTGGGAATACATTTGAAAACGCTTGTGCCTGCTTTGTTAGGTAATTAATAGACGCCTATAAATCGGCTATGGGAAATGTCAGGGAGGTAAGTCTAATTAAGTGGGCTATAGTGTATATATCTTTCATTGTGAGTCACCATTTTAGGGAGGGAAGGAGGAGTGGGGGTTTAATACAGATGCTGAGATACAGGACACATAACAACATGAATTTTTGCTGAATCAATGGGGTTTGCCTTTTTTTTCTTATGCATGACACTTCCCATCACGAAGGATGACTCACATATTGCCTACGTACCTTTGAGGTCACTACTTCTCCAGAAAATACTGTCATGGCTTGTGGGAATAGAAATAGCAATAGCAAATCTTCACTCACTGGCCAGTTTATTAGGTAGACCTTGTATGTAATAAAATAGCACTCATGGGTGGTCGTCTGCTTTATCTTGTGCTTTCAGATATGGTCTTCTGCAAACCTTGATGCTACATGCTTGATTTAAACTCGAATTTGTGTTATTCATATAGCCATACTCACAAAAATGTAGTGATATTTGGCTGTTGTGTGAATTTACAAAATGTGGTAGCACTTTATGTCACAGCTCGAAAATAATGTGGAAATGACAAGGGTAATAACATGAGAACAACTTGATGACAAACCATAATTATTATATCATTACCTGTCCATGTTTATTTCTACACTATTACATATAATTACCATGCTGTAAAGTACAGTGTGACCAAAAATGTTTATAAAATGGATATGCTGTACATCTCCAGAGTGGCCTGAGGGATATTGCTGCACTCACACAGGCTGCTGGTCACTGCAATAAATTACTTTTAGAGCAAAGATAAAATTCTTCATGCTCATAGCAATCACAATGATGAGTTGTATCAGTTAATAGAGACATTTCAGAGTGTTTTAACCTCTATGGCTCTACTTTAAGTTTGCCATTAATTTGTAACTATCTTAAAATGCCCTTCCTTCCTAAAGCAAAGGTCAGCTAAACTTTCCCATGAGATCCCACACAAGTCTTTGAGGTTTCTATCCGTATAGACATTTACAGATGAACACAGTCAGGTCAGTTAACACGGAACTGAAGAAAATCAAGTGACTCTTGATTTATACCAGAAGTTAAGGGTCAATTAAAGGATTAATTATAGCCTCAAAAGGTCCATATCTAATGTAAAGTTATTGCTTGGGTATTTTTGCACTGTGTCTGTGTGTGTGTGTGTGTGTGTGTTTATGACCTTCCTGACTCAACCCTCCTCATCTAGGGGGGTATCTAGACGTGGCATATTTTCTATCTGCAATATTTGCCATTTATTGGGACCTCCCCATAGACAACAGAGAGACTGATCTTATTACATTGCAATACCATTTTACAAAAAAATGACTTATGTTGCTTCAAATTCAGTGTGTAACCAGATGAGGGCAGCCAAGCTCTGCTATTTCAACAAGAGAACAACAAGTGAATGTGAAAAAAAACTAACAAACAAAAAAACAGTTCACAGTTCACCATAATATACAACTCTTTTATCAATTGCATTTATTCATCTTTATTACTATTACGTGCGGCTAATGTGCAGACATGTGGTAGCCAACTAACAAAATTAGCAAACAGAAAAATCTGTTACTTCATATTACACATGATCTACTGACAGCCCAACCAGTGTTGACTTCATTTTTCCTGGCATTAGCAAATAGCAAACAAGCATTAAAAACACTAAAAGATCAAAACAGATGATTGATTTGACAGACACTTACCAGCCTCACACCTCCGTCTCTTCATATACATTGCCACATCTCTGCTTCTGTCTTAACCCTCCCACTCTCAGATAAGTCATCACTGTCTCTCCACATGAAGCTCTGTCTTATGCCAGCATTCTTAATCTTTCACTGTAAAACATACTATACAAGTAAAAGCATATAGAGTGGCAATGTTAGGCCTATTGATCTGCTCTGAAATCTTCCTAAACCAGGGATAAAACAGGTATTAAGTGGGTGCAAACTAGGTCTGAACCGGTACAGGACTAAACTAGAACTAAACCAGGACTAAACCAACATTATTGTACCTGTAACTATAAATTCTTATCTGAACTTTTATATAAGTCAGAATAAACTCCACCTTTAAATCCTATACAGATATATTTCGCAAACACAAAGACTCAAAATCCACAATATTGTTTCACAGAT
>JAVQKG010344723.1:0-11539 GCA_036025885.1 Hypseleotris bucephala | reverse complement strand
TATACTGGGAGAGCTTGAAAATGTAAGCCTTAATTGAAGCCTAAAAAGTCTTTCATTACATGGAAATCAATGTAATCTAGGTAGTATGGTGCTCCTTGAAATTAGCTTCAGCAAGGGCTTGTTCGGCAGAAGTCAAGTTTAGCAATTTGCATGCTTACTCTGTTTCCATCTATTCTTTTTGAACTTGTGTGTAAATTACAAAAAAGTATGCCACAGATGAAAGATGAAAAAATTGAAATTACATACTGGACACAAAATCTTAAGGATAACTGACTTTCTGGATAAAAATGCAGAACTTCTAAAATGAAATATAACCTACAAATGACTATCACCTGGTTCTACTTGAATACTATGAGCATTTTATTATCCCTAACTTTTTATGCCTATTAAATGTCTATTTTAAAGTATCCTGTGATATCAGTCTTCCATTCTTACAAAATGCTTTAAAAATTCACCATACATACAACCTTACACATGGCGGGTGAGGTTTAGGTTGTCCGATTGTCAGATAGAAACATTGCCCTGATCATCTTTCAGTCAATGGCGGACATTGTGAGGAAGTCCCTTGGTTCATAATGTTGAGATAACCCGTTCGGTTAAATCCCTTGCACCTGTTGCTCATTTAGGCTTTTTTGGCTTTTGGTGCCGTGTCAGACCCAGACAGCTGTGTTATGGTCAAACAGTGACTGCATTTTCTCCACAGGAGCGGTCTGCGGCTGTCTCCTGTCTAAGTAAATCCCTGTGATTGGCTGTTGATGGCACTGGGGGAAGTGCTGATGCAGTTGTTGTTGTTGCTGTTGGTGGCATCTTTCAACTTCATTTAGATTTTGGCATGGCCTGCTTTTGGCCTGCTGTCCATTTGCCCAGAATGGCAAGTAAAAGCTGCCCTTCGAACCTTTCGCCTTCTTTGGCCTTTTAAACAAGTCTCCGTCTGACATCTCTGGCCACCCGGGTCGCTCTTTTAATAATTTATCCCTATCTGGCCGTACACTGCGGAGAAATTTCTTAAAAATGTTTGTGGTGAGAGATAACTTCTTGCAAATTTCTTGCGACCGACTCAGACGCATCTGTTGATTGTCCGTTTTGTCCGCATTCCCGTTCCTCGCATCCTCTTTTTGTAGCTCATCGTCTTCCATCTCCTCCCTCTCCACCTCAGGGAGATCCAGCCAGTTTCCGACGAGGTCTGCAAAAACATTATCGCCCAGGACGAGAGGTTGACGATTGCGACATTGATTCATAAGAGATGATGTCCAGTCAGCAGGGTCCTCTGTGTTGTCCTGAGAGTACTCTGTGTCCAATGAGGGGCCTTCTTTAGAGAGACTGTACAATATTCCTGGTAGATCAACCACTTGGGAGCTGCGTTGGGATTCTGGGTAGGAATACAGCTCTGGTGGAGGATTCCCAACTGCCGGCCCATAAAAATCCGCTTGGGGAGCTGCGTATCCTGACCAGCGCTTTGGGATAGACTTTTCACTTATTGAACTCCTTCCACTCTCCATATCCGTCTCGAAGCTGGAAGATGATGTGGTTGAGGTCCCCATGCTGCTTCCGTTTTGGGACACGCTATGGGTTTCTGTGCTTATTGTGGTGTTTCTGCTCTCCAAACTTGGCACCGGACTGGGGTTGGCTCGATGGGGCATGCCGCGGTCAAAACCAAAGTCTTTCCCTTTATTGGCAGTGTCAGGAAAATGCGGTAGCCCACGATTAATGGGCCGTCCAGAAACGTCGAGGTTTTCGAGGGCAGTTTGGACCTGAAGGAGCTTAAGTTCTTGGAGAGCTCCCATCATGGAGTTCATCTGAGCGTGCAGCCCATCTCCGGCCTCTTTCATCGACGCCTGCAACAAGACAAACAAGATAATTTCTGTTAGGATTACGAGATATAAAATACGATATGAGAAATGAATTGCATTCCCATCTCAATATATGCCCATTATGGTTTGAATGCTCTTCTACACTTTTAAACTTTCTTTACAGTAATACAAGATTAGCTTGATGGGATGTATTTTTTTATAGTGGACCCCAAATACCTGAGAGCGGCCCTGTACACTGAAAAAAAACATTGCTCTATTTCCAAATAGTGCAATCATAGTGCATAATCATTCACACAAAAAATTCTGTCTCAATGATCTTCTTAAATTGTACCAATATGAAATCGTTTATGGTATTTGAATGCACATGTTTGAATGCACATGTTTGAATGCACATGTCTGTAGTTGGACCTTCGACATTTTTTTTCAGTGTAGGTTTCACTACACTTTCAATCTGACTAAGAACCCATCTCATCCATCAAATTGAAAGATACCCAGCCCTTTCATAATACCTCAATACAATTTGTCTTGCTGTCTCCTCTCCTCTATACCTAGTTTAATTATGAGTCACATGACCCAGTTTTGGATGACAAGCCTGGAGTCCCATATGGCAGGCTGCGAGAGTGGATCCAACCATTGACAGCTGCAAAATAGACCTAGGCCTTATGTTTTTTCCTCCTATTTTATGTAATCTTCCCATCTTATTCCCTTTGGCTCACATCTATTCACTTCATTTTAGATTTTGCTCTCCCATTTTGAGCTCTTTGTTATATGGCTTCTGTAGTAGCAGCAGTAATCATAGCCTTTCCTTTTCATCCTCCTCCATTCTCATCTGCTTAAAAGCCAGTGTCATGTGACGTGATGTAACTGTCTTCCCCCGGAGGCAGACAAAACGCCTCGAGCCATCTACTTGACCTCTGTCCTGGATTCTATGGGATTTTTTCACAGACAAGCCTTGACCCAGACTTTGAATCTCATCATATTATTAGACGTTTGTCATCTAGGAATTTTACACTATAAAATGATAAAATGAATTGTTGTTCCTAAAGAATTCATTTTGTTTCATTTAAAAAAGACCCCGAGGATGCTTGTACATACTCTATACTAAGAAAGTATTGATTAAAATACATTCAAAATGATATCTTCTGAAAAAAAATCGCAATCACAAATATCTTTTTCTTTTTTTCCTTTTTTTTTTTTTTTTTACAATAATACATTTACTGTAAAACTTGTTGAATTAAAAAACTCATAAATAACAATATATAGGTAGAAATAACTATTGTTTAAGAAGTTTAGTCCTATATCCCAGCAAACATTGGGCTTCGAAAGGGGCACACCCTGGGCAATGGCTAGTTGGTCGCTGGGATGACACAATAACAGAAAACAATTTGCTCTGAAATGGGCCAATTGTTGACAGAATCAGTTAAATACAAAGCCCCATCAATCAATAAATCTTCCAGGTATACTTTATCAATAATTTCAATTTAAAACTTTAGAATAATTATTTCAGTAGGCCTATATTTTTATATTTTTTATTTATCTGTTATTTATTTAATTTTACACAAGGCTAACTAGTCATGTTTTACATTGTGACTAATTATTACTTTGTAAAATCCCAATCATATGATATTCTAATTCTATACTTAAACAAATATTCAAGTCAACTGTCAGTGATATTTGTCATGGTATAACTACAAGGAAGACTGGTTTCAAGCATTGCTGCAAGATAGGTGAGCAATTTATCGATAGTGCAAGCAACTGTCATTCTAAGACAAGACACATTTTGCAGAGAACGTGCCAAATTGTGTAGGAAAATATGTTGAACGGCAAAGCTTGCCAAGATTTCAAACAGCATCTACCCGAGGCTATGAACAATTACTCAATTAAAACAGAAAGCTTAAAACTGCAGTTTGTTTTACACCTAAAAAAAATGGGTCAAATATAAAAACTCCTACCTTACATAAACCTTAAGCAGTAGACTATACTCCTCAGTCCTTTTCCGTCCTATTGGTATTCTTCACCTGTCACTGTCTCCCACCTATTCAAACCCTTACCATATCCTGCCCCTTTATGTAACTTCAACCAATAGGGAGGCACCACTCAGCTCTGAGAACCAATCAGGAGCGGGCGACTCTAGACAATAATCCCCAAATGGAGGTGTCAGGCCGGGGGCGGGGGGTGTTTCAAATCAGTCAGGCAGAAACGCATTGACAATGAGATGCAGTGAGAGTCAGCCGGGTGTGCAAGCTATGGGGACAGTGGGGCAGGAGGGTGACAGGAGGGTCCCAAGGCCATATGTTTGGATGTCCAAGATGGAACTGTTGACAGATTCAATTATAAATGACACCATAAGACCATATGAGGATGGGAGAAGGAGGGGGTGTGGGTGAGTGGTGGAGTTAGTATGATGGTGATACTTAATCTTAGAGGAGTCCTGATTGAGTTGACAGTGGGAAATGAACAACTGACACAGAAGTATTGTAAATATAAGATAAGCCCTGTGAGAGATAGAAACGTGTTTGAAGTAAGAAAATAATGAAAATAATAAACTAAAACGGTTTCTTAAATGGCCACTTACTGGATTTCTTTAGGATTATACTGTGATATATGACACTATTTTTCGATAGGGGTGGGCGATATGGTAAAAATATAATTTAATGATTTTATGTTAAGCGAAGATGGTAATTTTTAGTTGACTTTGAATTTTCTGCCTTATACAGAGGACTAATGCTACATAAATCCATTTTTACTACAATTTCACTGTACATTCAATCCAATGATCATCATAATGCTTAATACTATTTATTTTCCTTTGTTTTATCAATATGAACTCTGGCATTGTTCCAGTAAAAATTACAGTGAAGAGAATAGCATAAATGAATCAACATGTCATGCGCTGTTTCACAATGCAACAATCTTTCCAGATTAGCGTGATCTCCATAACTTCATTATCATTACAATTCAATTTTTATCATCATATGGCCCACCCCTTTTGTATAATCAAGTCAAGTGGCTATTCTTTGTTGAGATATTCTAAGTGGTTATCAACAATGTGTCATTTATTTTATTTTAAGATATTTACGTGGAAAAATCATCTGCTGAGTTTATTTGGCGAGGTGGGAGACACTCGAGAGTCACTTTCCCCTTGAGACCCACATATACTCTATCATTACTGCACCTCTACTGTAGACGGGGGCACTGCTCTCTGCTGTAGCATATGGCTGAGTAGGTGCAGGGGGAGTGAACAGACTCTCTTAATAAGCCTATCTGTGCACATGTTGCCCACAGAAGTCACAGAGCCTCACTTTGTATCACTACATTATCCAGAGAAGTTAGCTACAACAATTAGTGCCTGTCTCCCCTTGTCTCCAAATGCCTGACATCATTAGTTGTAATGGGTGGTGTCCGGGGACTGGAGCTCATAATTATGGTTTACCTTCCTCCGCATCAAAGGCAGCAGATCTGTATCACTGTTACAGCCTCACAATGAGACAGAGGTGGGTTATAGCCAGGATCAGTGCATGGATTACCTCACTCACTCAAAATACATTAGATGTGTTTTTAAAACATCTTCGCCCACAGTGCTTTGTATTATGGTCTCACTGGCTTGCACCTGTTTGCACAAGTTCACCAAAAGTAACATAATTTGAAACTCGCACGAAGGTTGTTTTGTCTTTGAACAAAATGTCAAAATGTAATGCAAGGATTTTGACAATACAGATTCACCTCAGTCATATAGCAACAAACCATACCCAGCCAAACTGCAAGAATATTCATGGTTCAAGTCTAGTTTTAGGCACTAGGCTATATATTTAAAATGCAGCCTTTTGAATACGTACTGATTACTATTGATGGCTATTACTGATTTTTTAGTTTTTTTATTTGTTTATTGCCATTATTTTTAGGTATTGCACTTTCAGTATATTTCTTATATTGTTTTACTGTTTTTATTATTGTCTTAATAGGAATTAGTATGGCTAAATATAGCATTTTTTTTTATTCTCTGTGCAGCTCTTTGGAAAAAAAATGTTGATAAAGTGTGCTATAGAAATAAAAGTAGATTGGATAACTATCATTTCTATCCTCATATAGGCTAACATTAATAAATCACAACTGTATTGTTTTGCCCAAGGGATATAACGCAGGAACAAACTATGTCCTATTAACACACCTTTACTCAGCCAAATAACCCAAGGCACTCCAGCGTTTCCATTTCAAAGCACCATGGCCCAAATGTGTCACCCTCCACTGTCTTCATTTTGTGCTGGATTCTTTATTATGAAGTCCTACAGCAGTTTATAGTTGGACACAGATGTGGTGCCTTCTGAGTTGTGACACTTTGAGAAGGTGTTAATCAGCTGAAACCTCATCAGGACAAAGGCAGTCCACCCTGGGGTCTCGGCTAAAAAAATGAAAAAAGAAAATGTCTAACCCGTCCAAGTGAATTAAGAAAATAAGTACGTCTGGAGTAAAATAGAGGCTACAGGGAGTTGTTAATCCTGTTTTAGTTTATTTAAAGCTTCTTTCTCAAACAGTTCTACATGCCCCAGTGGTAAAATCTCTTACTGGTAGTTCAGGAGTCTCATTTGTGAAAGTTTATATCAGATTTATAGGCAGCAGCAGAATTTGTGATTGGTTTACTATAAACTCCGCCCCATGAGATTGAATGCAATCGCAGAGCAACCAGACTAACATCTTTGTATAGAATAGGAAAAGAGTTAGTCATGGTTGGCCAGGCTAGGTGCTGCAGGCTTCACAATACATGAAAAACGTTCAATATTTTTTAACCATGTAGAATACTGCGAGTTCAGATAGGCTGAAATAGTTCCTTTTTAAATTAATAATAAAATAAAAAATGTTCATATAAATTTAAGACTAAACAAATCATGACTTTATTTAGTCACATACATTTTTATTCAAGGGTCTAATGAGATCAGATTTAAACCCATAGTATTGTTATTTTTATTTTTAATATAGTTGTTACATTTGCTGATATTGCAATAAATAATTTTGGCTTTATTGTGCATCTCTTGTTCTTCACCATTTTATTCCTGGGTTTAGACCTGGGCTATTTCACGTCCAGGCTCATTCCAGTGGATTTAAGTAATCTTTCTAAAGTCAGTTCTTTCCTCAGAAGAACTTGATGATAATTTGAGGATGATTGCACTATAGTATGTTACGTAAAAGAATATTTGAAATGCTTGTCTTAGATACTCAGCCAAGTGAAAAAGTGGACGAAGGGGTGAAAGAGGATTAGTCCACCCAACTGTGTCCAACCACCTCTCTCTTTTCTTGTGGCTACAGCAGGACCAGCCACACATAATTACCAATTTGGGCTCCGTGTACTTCAAAGTTCAAGAACAATGGGTGGCAATCTTGACTTATCACTGAATAGAGGCTTATTTAAAAGCTGTATTTATTCTAACCACAGGCCCAAAGAGAAAGTGGGCCATCACGTGAACGTACAATGGATGCATGAAGCTACATACTAGATTTGAAAATAGCCGGTTAAATTAAAAAGAAAACAATTCTTCAGGTCACAGAAGTTAGCCGCAATGCTTACTATTACAGAGACCATTTAGAAAACAGCATGCCCGATAAGTAGAATTGATCCGATCCTGTCTTATCATTTCTTCTTTATAAATAGGGCTGCACGATGAGAAAAACATTTGACAACCAATAGATATTCTTGCAATATTCTGAAATCCATTGAAGCTCATTTAAATTTAAAGTGAAACCTTAAGACTAGAATTTATTTGAAAAAAGAGAACATTTGGCTGTGGGACCAATAGACTGGGATGAGCAATAAGCTGACCCCGGCTATTCAACCATATGTGAGGTAAACAAAACACAACTCCTGCTATTTCTTTTCTCTCTCTTTTTTTTATTTTTTTGCAAAAACAACAAAACCATCATTGTATTTGTATTCTTTAGTGTCTTTAGTCATACACAATTACAAAAGCGCTTTAAACAGTAACTCAGTTGAAAATGTTGTAATGAATAGAAGTAAATGGCTCAAGGCACCATTGAATATGCATGTGAATCAGACACTGCACAATATATATTAAGCAGTGCTTGGCGCCGTATTCTCTTCTGTCAATATACTCTATATTATCTACTTTGGTTGGCGAGGGGGGGGGGATACATACACAGAACAGCTCATACAAGTCTGAACACGCCTCTACTAAATGAAGTCACTGTCTTTTGAATGCGTGTGAGAAGTGTTTGCATGTGAAAAAATAGATTATTTACTGAGGGATAAACATGCCAAGCAGAAGCTGAGACAAACCGCTGCTTATTTTGGCTGAAAAATACAGGTCATTTACGCTTGTTGTTTATTGGTTGCTAGCTTCAAAGGAGGAAACGCTAAGGGCAAGTTTATCACACCCAAATGGCTTTCCTGTTTAGAAGGAGCTTGGCCAGTTAGTCGCTATAGTTTAGACCCCTGGCCCACACCAGTAATTAAGAATGAATGATGGTCTGTATGGGACAGGAATTGGGTTTCAGTTCATTCCTGGACAAGACCTGCAACTATGGGTGGAGTAAAGTATGGCCAGTGACCATAGTCTCAGTTTTGACACAGTACCCAGAAAGAACCCACCGTACATGCAGAAATCAGATTATGTTTGGCTAGTTCAAGGATCAAATTTGCAACCTCCTTACTGAGATTTGAAAGCGCTAATCACAACGCACAATACAATGTTTAGTAAATAATTACAAAAGTTTCTATATTCACACTTGATGTTTATAGGTTGCTAGCTTCAAGGGAGAAAATACTAAAGCCAAGGTTATTGCACCCAAATGGCCTTCCTGTTTAGAAGTAGCTTGACCAGTAGTGGCTACAGTGTACACCCTTGGCCCACACCCCTAATTAAGAATGAATAGTGGTGTGTGTGGGGCAATACACAGAGGGGTTGTGTGTGAATCTGCCCCGGGCCAGTTCCACAGACCGCAATAGACACCCCCGAGGCAAGGTTATGATCAACAGGGCAATAAAACAGTACAGAGATGTAGGAAATATATATAGCTGGGCTCAGGGCTACAAATGACTCTTTGAGAAGGAAGGTAACACACTGTTGATTCAAATTGCGATAATGTGAAACGTGCAAGAAAAAAACCTTATCTTACATGTGATTTCTAATGGGTTCTATTTTTGTATTACTATTGAAATTATGTTTATAATTTAAAATTTAATTTCAGTTTATGTATATTGCATGAATTTGCATCAAAATATTACAATCTTATCAATATCGCAACATTCAATATAGTTATCAAATATTGCATGGTTTCTTTCCACATCGTGCAACCCTGGTGTGCATTTTTTTACCTCTTCAGATCATTGTAAACCACTTTCACAAATTACTGTGCAGAGGGGATTTCTTGCTGGCCATTTCAAAGATAAGAGGTGGGATGATAACTTGTTTCCTGCTATAGTCATTAAGAACTCACAGAGTTGTTGCAGCGTGGGGAGATGGGGAGAGAGTACGAGCGTATGTTGGACGGCTCATCATTGGGGACTCTTGGGGCTCTTGACGTCAGTTCGTTGCGTGTGGGCAGTGAAAGTGCATGGTGAGTTATCGTGTCTACGTTTGTGACTTCCAGATTGATTTGGCAGATTACAGACTGCGGCCCCCTCTTATTTGGCATAAAAAATGAATGGAAGATACAGACTCATCAAGTGTAGGACGTGTTTTGCAAATGGCTTTGAAAAAGTACTGAATCATCCAATGGTGGGTATCATCTTCAAACTTTAATTGTAGCGTTTATTTGCTTTGCAGGAAATTGTAGACCATTAAGTTTGACTGAAATGGTTCAAACACCTTGAAAATTATTTTTTTGAGAAACAGGAAAAAGCGTGTCAGGATCTGTTCAAGAGTTACGGTAAACTGTCAGTATTGGCCAGGAATGGGTTAAATAAAAACAGCTATAGCACTGGGAATCTATTAGTTCAGGTGTAAATGCTTCATTGATTCAGATGCAATCAACCTCATGTCTGACAATGAAAGGTACATAAAAACATCTACTTAGTTCCCATACGCACTTGGTTCTAGAGTCGGTGGAGCTGCACAATTTTGACAAAATATCTTGAATACGATTTTTATGACAATGTTTTGTTGATAACGTTTAGATTTGCGATAATGTCTTAGAAAACACATTTGAAAGAAGACTAAAATATTAACTGGAAGAATCTCCTGCCTTTCAGAACATGATCGTAGAGGTTAAACCTACAAGGTAAACAAGTTTTTGACCATATGAGGATTTTTAGGAATTTTTACGGCCTAAATTGTGCCTCAACAGTTTTTCTGCGACCCTAAACAAACCTGTCAATTCCAATCATGTCTACATTAGCCTTGTCTTGTAATTTTCATCATCAATTTTCATCATTTGATTCTTATCTGATTATACTTAAATCTTGCTAACAAAAAAATCCCATACAATGAATGTACAGTAGTCAGTACTTTTTTTTTGCATTATACACAGAGAGCAAGGCGCCTGTAGCAGTTTCATATAAGCTGAGATCAGATAAGAATCTCCACTGTTAAAAATACAGAAGGTGGGACTGACACAGACATAATACATTGTTGTGTTGCTATACCGGTCCCCCAATACAAACACTTGCCTATCCTTAGAAACTATAAATCCCAAACAGCACTATGCTTTGTCATGCTGGGCGGTCATTTCATTTTGGATCACAATAAACAGGCTTGTATAAAGGTTTACTCTGCATGTAAAAACACAATGACGCCCACACAAACCTCAGCACCCGGCTTATTCTAACTGAGAGAGAAGGGAAGGAAGGGCAGCCTGGAAAATATCGGGAGGCACCAAACAAACATGTTCAGTAAAACTGGGGTGTGTTTTGACTCTTAGTGTTCTCCACTGTTTTACGGCTGGGCATTATGATGGTGTATGATGCTTGTGGCCAATGCATGTAAATCACCCAGAGATAGAGTAAATGAGAAGTGTATTGAGTGAAGGTGTTAGCTAGTATAGACCCTTTTAAAATGTTTGTCATCACACCCAAAGAAATTATGGAAGAAAGTGAGTTAACTTTGCAAAATAAAAATATTTGTTGCAAAACAAATAAACAGAGACAAATAGGTGACGAGATTTACACACGTTGATTTTGATACTAAAATATCCAACTATGAAGTATCGACAATGATGACCTCACGCCTGCAGACTTTGAAGTTGTATCCTGAGTTGATAATTTGATATGATGCTTCCAGTGAAAGAGGAATAAAAGCTATTGCGTGTGTAATGAGGTTGACTCACGCTTACGTTTTAAACACTGTAGACAGGCCTGACATATTAATTTCTGCAGACGCGATGATTCAAAAAGCGTGGACTTCAAGCTTGTCTTTTTTTCAGTGACTCAGTCTGTCTACATAAATCAGAAGTCTTGCATCAATCCCTATTTGTTTTGATGTTCCACTAAAGCCTTCTTCAAACAACCCTTTGTAACATTTAGACTTGAATAACAGCCTCTAAATCTTTAACATAATAGAGTTTGAACAAGCAGACAGGTGAAGCCTGTCAAATATTCAAGGTAGCACATTATATAACAGCTTATGGGTAGGCCACTAGCAAAGTGTACATAAACCGGGGAAAATATAGATAGACATTTCAATATACAGTCTTGTGTAAAAGAATTGCAATGTTTGAAGTTTGTAATAAAAGATGTTTAAAGAATTATCCTAGAAATGTAGGGTTTCACCATTATCTGCTCC
>JAVQKG010344650.1:0-10705 GCA_036025885.1 Hypseleotris bucephala | reverse complement strand
GAGGGCTCTACAATATTTAAAAAACATATTGTAAATGTTTTTCAGATTTTAATTAACGAAAAGATGCAAGGTCAAAATGGAAAATCAAATAAAAAAAATTAGGACTAAACCAGGACTAAATCAAGAACTAATTTGGATCCAAACAAGGTTGAGACCAGGACTGAAATTAGGACTACACCAAGACTAAACCAGATCTAAAGACTGTCTAAATCAGGACTAAATGTAGAACTAAACCAACTGGATCTAACCAGGTCTAAACCAGGCAAAACACTTTCAAAGTGGTTACAAAATGTGGAAAAGTTACCTAGTGTTGCTTAAAAAAATATTATAGGATATCTTGTAATATTATAATCTAGGTTGCTCTCAATTATAAACGAAGCAAGCTAGAAAAATGGTCGCCGTTTGCTTTGGTACATGAACCTCAGGGTACCTCACGATGTCTCACGATACCGATAATATCACAATATGACGATACTGCGAATAATTAGAACGGTGAATACTTCAAGTGTATCTCGCAAATAAGAAAAAAAAAGTACAGCCAGGTTTTTATTGTGTGAAATATACAGCAGCTTTCCGTATCGATACAGTGTCACCAAAAAATGTATCACGATATATCGGTATTTCGATATTTTGTCCCACCCCTATACATGACGGTGGAGATAAGTGCATGGTGGTGGAGGCTGCAAAGGAGGTACGTGGTGGTGGAGGCTGCAGCTAGACCCCTCTCACTTTCATAAGTACTGTCAGCGTAGTACACTCATTCCCTCATTTGATGTTGCATGGGGCTGACACATTCCCGTGCTACAGTCAGGCTTGTGTTTACCGGTTTGTTCGTTTATTCAACTATTGTGTGCATTTGTGTGTGTTGGATGATTCCATTAAAGATGCAAGCACTTTTGACTAGTCCAAAGCTTAACCCTGGCCTTATAATGCATTACTGGGTGTGCATTCTATAGGAAAGCACGCTCCTTCCTCAGTTTCCTGTCTCTATCAGATCAGTGGGATGTTGAATTGAGGCTGTAATGTATAGTGCACTTACTCAGGATTCAGAAAGTGGTTAAATGAAGACTTGGTAGCAATGGCTACATATATACAGATACAGTGCACGTATGCTCTGCTCATCACTGTCTTTTTTACTGTAACAATCCCAGTGTTCATATCAATACATTAATACACTGATAGCATGACTTATTTACATATTCATATTCTTAAATACCTAATCTTTATAATTACAAGTTGTTTATTAAATTTTTAGCTTTTTATTAGTAAACAATACAAAGTTCTAGCCTATCTGTAATATAAAGCCTTGAAATTTAAAAGTGTATTTACTGAAAACTAGTCAGAATGAAGATAGAACCTTATAATTCTAAGAGGACGAGTAGTTTTCTGTGTAAGTGACAAAAAAATACAAAGGTAACTGAATCGTGATGAAATTGAAATTGTGATCTTGCTCAAATAAATTTATCTTGGTAATTTAACGCTTATTTTTTGTCAAATAGTTAAGCTAGTTTATTTTCTGTGTATGGTTAAGCTATTTGGTTGCTGTGGACTTAAAAAGGACCATATTTGCCTTGAGCCCCCAAACCGCTAAATCCGCCACTGCACAAGGGTCAGGACTAGTAATTCCAGAATGTATGCATGATTAATAGAAATGCGAATGATTTTATGATGTTTTTTCCCCATTTGACCTAATTTGAGAATATTTGTTGAATTGAAGCCAATATTGAATTGAATTGAAGCCAATATGCAATAATTAGTTTTCTGTTTTGGCAACTGACAACACATCAGCAACATGCAGGTGATGTCATGGTTAGAAAACATTAGCAAATGTGTACCGCCGTTTTATTTGATGTAGCGTTTAGCAAAAAATATTAGCATTGAGATAAAGGCTAAATAAAATTGGTTTCTTTATTTTCAGGTTTTTCCAGGACAAGTACTTACAGAAATGTAGACAGCAACAATAGTTTGTTAGTGTATGTTCAGATTCAATCCACCATTCACCACTAGTTTAACTTGAAAATGTAACTGACAGATCTTGAAGCTAACACTAAAGAGGAATATTTAACAAAATAGGCTAGATCAACAACAACAACAGTCATTTATTTTTGCTGTCTTACAACATTGTACACATTGTTTATAGTTTAATTTCCCATTAAAATAAGTGGGGAAAAAAACATTCATTTGAAGTACAGGATGCATGCACAGCTTAGTTCAATGCATCATTCATGGTAGGGTCTATAGGTGCTTTAAAGAATAGCATATATGATGAAAAGCCACATAGGAAGTCTACATAATCAGTTCACTTATACATTCATTATTACTGACAATAAGATATGAGAATAGTGTGTTATTAGATTTTTTCCCAGACAGTGAGATCAGAGTTTTAATAGACCCACACAGAGCACCCTGTTTCTTAAGCTGCTTTCACATTTGCATCAGAGGTTAGCACCCCGGGGTGTGTCAGCTTATTTTGTATCTATTAAAAGCAGAAGCACTCACCTCAGCGTACCTGTTTCAAGTACGAACTGTGGCAACTCAAGCAGGAAATGGCTTTAATGGATGTAAATTAGTCCCATTTTGCCGAGAAGGATAAGAATCAAGTAGCACTCCAGCGTCTGAAAAAGAGTTGTAATAAACACTTGAGCTTTGAAGTTGTGTTTTTTTGTAGGTGCGAGTGTGAATTATGACCTTTTTTAGGAATTTTAATGCAGTAATTTGTTTGATTAAGGATCTTTTGAGTTTATGATTACGTTGGGATCAGCTTTCTATCTGTGCTGTATATTCAATTTAGGCTTAACTTACCTTTAGCTCGTAAAGTTTACTATGTATTGTGGCAGAGTAGTCACAAGCCAGCCAACAGTCTTGGAGTCTGTCTGTCCTCCCTGTATTAAAGATATTGCAGAGGATTTTTAGAACATTCCACTAGTCTGTCAATGCCACTCTCAATAATAAAGCCCCATTGTAAAAAAAAGACTAAAAAAAGTTACTTGCCTATATAACTGTACCATTAGTGGAACAATTAAGATTCAAGTGGCACTGTTAGTATCAGTGCTAATTTCGATTAGCATTAGCATTAGCATCTCTAATTATAATAAAAATCTATCAAGAATGACTTTAGTATTATTCTGGTCTCTTTTACAAATATTTGCTTCCGTTTTCTGCCACTGTACAACTAGTTAGCATGAATATGTAAAGCACAGCATTTAGCCTATTTCCTCCAGAACACTTCCTTATTTATGCAGCAGGCCAGCCTTAACTTTTTTTCCTTGAGCTGCCAAAAGAAATGCCCTACAATAACTGAAAATTATATTAGTTGACCTAATTGACCATACGTGCCTCTTTGTCTGTCCTTCGACTAACTGGCCATTGCAAGAAACACCCTGCCTAAGCCCATTATAGCTGAGGAAACAGGCTCCAGCCACCTGCCTCCTGTGAAAAAAAATGCCAAAAAGTAACATAATGCATTTAGCTGTTGTTTGTGTTTTGAAACCCTACTCAAAGTGTATTCTTCTTTTTTCTAATGCTTTCTCTTAAAGGAAGTGGAGGTTTGTATAACACATGATGATAATAGGCATTAGTCTTCCATATATAACTGAAGTGATTTTAAAATGTCTGTGTTTGTTTTAGGAGCCAAGAACATGGACCCCATCCAAACCATTTGATCAAGGTGAGTACAAAAAATATATTATTATTACTGTGACATTATTTCTAGAGCCTTTTGGCGTTGCATTTGCATTTAAGCAAACCAAAGTATCTTTTTAGTTAATAAAATTATTATGATGATTTTGATGCTGGCACCTAATTATTATTTGGTACAATTTAGCTGAGTGCATTAGCAACACCTGTAGCTAATTAGCTGCAAATTAGCCCAACCTGGCACATGAGCAATAAAAAGTATATTATTTAACAGAGATTATTTGTTTGTCTTACATACCATTGTTCTAAAAATGGTTAAGGTTAGCATTAGCCTATGTTTACGAAGATATTTAAGGTTAGAACCATGGTTAGGATTCTGGATAAGGTAAGAAATAGGGCTTTGGGTTATTGCGTACAGTTATTGAATACATCAGATTTGTCAGCTATAGTTGTAGGGCCAATGGAATGCAGGACCAAGAAACCGTTACTATTTTTAACAACAAAGCAGTAATACGTTGACAAAATTATCGACCCATTAAATATCAAATAACTCCAAACTATTGACTTTTGAAATGACATCAGTTGTCTTTCCACTTTCCCGGTTCAGTTACAGAGTGATAAGCTTATAAAGACATGGTGGAGGCAAACCGGGACACAAACACCCTCGCTCTTTACTTATCACCAGATTGAGCTAGCATCCGCGCGCACACACACAGCGGCTATGTCATGAAACAATAGCATTAGCCGCGCAGGATCAAGGCGGGATAATCTGCAAAAGCCGATGGGGGATTACTGTAAGGTTCTTTGGTGCAGAGGTCGTTTACCGGGCTGTTCTGAGATCTGACGTTGCGCGCAGGTAGCTAGCAGATGGCTGACCTGGGATCTGATAGAAATTATGTGTAGTCTAACAAGATCCCTAGCTTTACTTTGGGAGCCAGATCTCAAATCAGTTGTTTGTAAGGCTTTGAAGTACACTAGCAGATACCAGATCAGTTTCTGAGGAGCCGACTTGGAGTTCACGCAGATGTCACGTCAGATGTTCTAACTGCGTCCATCTATTTTTAGATCTAAGGATGCTTGTGTTACGTTTTTGGTTCAGAATTACAGGGTACGTTAGCATTAGCATCAGCGTTGATGTGAAGAGGTAGAATTAGCTTGGCAAAATTAAGGGCATTTTTGTAAGTTTTTCTCACAATAGATTTGTATTCCACTAAAAGTACAGAACCACATAAAAAATACAAAATAGGCATATATATTTATTACGGCTGGAAAATATATCTCAGTTTTAAGGCTGTAATTTCGTAGGCAATATAATATCTTTTGCACAAAAAATAAATTATGAAAAACAAAATCCTGCTTACGTTGTAGGTTTAACCTCAACAAACATGTTCTGAAAGGCATGCAATTCTTATGGAAGTCTATCTTTTTTCAAGAGTTAATGCTTCCAGCAGCGGCGTAACGTAGTGACGACGGGCCCCGGTGCAGGCTTTGATGACGGCCCCTCTTAAATACTTTGTAATGACGTTTTGACTGAATGAAATGTTGTAAAACTAGCTTTCTCACTAACAGATGCCTATACGAGCACATACCTGGTCAAAGACGAGTCAGTGTCTCCTGTAGCTGCTCTTGAACCACTGCTGTTGAAAATAATCACAAATGAGTCTCATTTTGGCATGTGGCTCCTGTCACTGGTCGCTCTTGTTCTATTTTTTCTTATAGTTTTTTACTGCCACTTTTCCGTTTGGAAGGCATGCAACATGGCGCATTGAATTTGATTGGACAATTTAATATTACCCAGCAGCCGAGCAGCAGAGAACAGTATGTCAGATGTCTAAGTCCTGATGAAATTCGTGTTGTGCTGATCATAGATAAAAATTATAAGTTTGTGTGATGTCAGTAGAAATCTCTATAAAGCTTGGAGGGCCTGGACGGGATGGGCCTTCTTCAGTCACGGGCCCTTGTGCGGCTGTACCAGTTGCACTGCCAAACGTTACGCCACTGGCTTCCAGACAGGTTAAAGATGTGCTGTGAACTGAATCTTTGTGGAAAATATCGCATGACTAATTGCAATATTAGTCATAATCACAATTACAATAGATTGAAATGAACGTATTGATGTAGTTGTAAAAGTACAAGCCATTTAGGATTTTCATAACCACAACCATGTTTAGGCTTTGTTGTTAGCTTTCTTGTCTAATAACGGTTGGCTTTATTGTGTTTTTTCTAGCCCTTGATCCAGCCAAAGACCCCTGTCTGAAGATCAAATGCAGTCGTCACAAAGTGTGTGTGGCGGAGGACTATAAGACAGCCACTTGTGTCAGCCAGAGGAGAATTAGGTAAGCTCACATGCACACAGAACTATACATCAAAGTTGCCAGATCTTGTGACAGAAAAAAGCACCCAAATTGTTCAAAACAAGCCCATAATAAGCAACCTGCAATAAAAAAATCATTACTCCAAATCAGTGGTTCCCAAAGTAAGAATATGAAAACAGTACTGAACCAAGGCAAAAACTAGTCTAAATCAGAACTAAATCAGGACTAAACCAGGACTAAAACCAATACTTATTTAGCACCAACCTATAACTAAGAAATTGAGTTTTGAGATTTGCATTTAAGTGTTTTTTTTTTATATATATAAAATTACATAGTAAACTATCTATGAAAAAATCTTCTATCTTAAAATAGTCTTATTGCTGGAGGGCCCTTGTTGGATTTTATGGTATTAAATGGAATCTTTTAGCAGTGTTTTAATCAGTTTATTTAGCGTGATAGTACATCTTTCCACACTTTAGAACCACAATGGCAACAATACACCCACAATATGCACCACAGAAGACAGAAAAATGGCTAGTACGCTCCAAAATGCCATCGTCGATAAAATAAGCCCCAGAAGAACGCAATATTTCAGGCAACTCAACAAAAAAAACAAGCCCAAAATTGCTTATGATGATCGAACTTGGCAACTGTGCTATACATATGACATAAGGACATCCAAGCAGTCCTGACTTTCAGTTCCTGATTTCTGACTGAACCAGAAAGACACATGACATGCAGAGGAAATTGAATTGGGTTTATCAATTCCTCATGCTTCTACCCTTTTCACTTCCCCAACTTATTCATGGGAACTGACAGTGTTATGAAAATGAATGCCACTAATACCACAAATGCCTTGTTTGTCATGTAAGCAGATGTCAGAGTGGAAAGTACCCAAAAGACACATTCACTTGATACAGCTATTTTCTAGACACTATTTAAATGTATTAGATATGCCGTACTTTGCAAATGATTTAGGTTGTGGGATTTAAAGAATATATTGAGTTATTTTGATCAGTTTACGAAATCTATACTTGCATATTTAGTAACATATTTCTTCACTTAACTACATTTAAAGGACAGGTTTTTTTTTCCACCACCCACCATTTTATCAGTGGTTGTAGACTGCTCACATCTTTATATCAGGTGTTAAGGTAATGGGCTTGTATCACATTGGTAAGAGACAGTGGGAAAAGATAAAGGGTAGCATATCATTCAAAAATTCAAACTTTGACATTTCTTAGTTTTGTTTTCACCTCCACCAAGAAGCTAATGTTTTCAGTAGCGTTTGTCTATCTGTCCAATTGTCTGTCTACCTGTAAGCAACTTTACTCAAAAACTACTGAACGGACTTGGATGAAATTTTAAGGGAAGGTCAGGAATGACAGAGAACAACAGTCGATTTTGGCAGTGATCTGAAATACGATCTGGATCCAGTATTTTTTTTAAAACATCTGCCTTGGCGGAGGTCTTGCGTTCTCCGTGTGCTTTCTAGTTCTTGCACAAAATCCTGTTCTGAAAAGGGACGTCCACATGTTTCCTGTGAATATCGGATAAGTCCAGCTGGTCTATTGGATGCTGGGCGACATTACCATTACGTCCAATTACCCCGTACCCTGGCATAACGAACAGCAAGTCCCTGCCAAGTGAAATGAATGGCCTTTCTATGTTTGTGTGTTTTTGAAACTGTCAACCGGACCGGAGCAGCTCTGACCTCATTTCTCATTCTTAGCAACGGCACAATTACTAATGCACAAGCGCGAGCAAATCATAAAATAATCACACATAAATCCTCCAATCCTTCATTTCTGAAATTGCAGCAGAAGTAAGAGATGAAATATCACGGAAAAATAAATGGGGTTTGCCAATGTTAGTGTTGAGCACAGCAGGAAGGATGGGCCTGGGAGAGAAAAGTGTGCAATAAAAATACTCAAATTTTTGCAGTGGTTAGAGGTTTTATTTTATGCTTTTTTTGCACATTTCACAGGCTATTTTGGACATATGTAGGTTACCGAGTTTTACAACATCACACACAAAATATTTATCTGTTACAGCCTGCCACTTGGACTCCATAACTGAAGCTTTGATGATTTGTGCCGGTTGTCATGGGTTTTCCTATAAAAAGTGGTTCTACTAATTTAAATATAAACAAAGATTTGACACCCTCACAGCCAAACACGCATCTTCTTCAGTGAGATAATCATTCTCTGGGTGTTTGTTCTTAGTGCAGGAGCAGGTATGAGCAGGTTTGGCCCTATTTGTTACATAAGTTATAGGTGAATTGCATGGTAAATCCATTTTCAACACAATTAATTACTCAAACATGCGCAAACGAAACAAAACACAACTTTGGGTATTAGTTTGAGGGCGAAACAACTTCTACATGCCTAAAAGCTCAAAAAAGTCAATTTTGCAAAATGTAGGACTTACAGTTTATAAGACAGAAACAAATCATCTGGGCTGGATTTTTAGGGCTAGCCAAAGCAAAAAAAACTCCAAACACTTTTTACTTCTTCTGGGATATAAACAAAACCTTGACACCCTCATAAACAAACACACATCTACTCCATTCAGATATGTTGTTAAATAGTGGTAGCAACAATGCTTCTCTGGGTGTAGAATCAGCTATTGGACAGGGCTATAAGATGACATATCACGAAAATGAATGGGTATGCCAATGTTAGTCTTGAGCACAGCAGGCAGGGTGGACATGGGGGAGGGTTCTTGTGAATGTCAAATGAGTCACTTTGTCCACTTTGTACAGTCAGCTAACTTTGTTTTTGATTCTTCTGTGTAGTTTCAAAGATCCCAGCTTATACCAAAGCCCAGGGAACAAGGACTGCAAGCCCTGTCCAGTGGTCCACCCCTCACCTGTTTGTGGAACTGATGGACACACCTACTCCACCAAGGTATACACAATGATATACATAGAAATAGTACAAATTAAATAAAAAACATTAGGGACAATTTGTTGAAAAGTTTATAAAATGAGAATTATGCAGTGGTTCACAAATCTCATACAACTACATTTTATTCACAATAGATTAGACTATGGTGATAAAAAGATTGTGATACGTAGTTATGATGACCTGATAATCTGGGAAGATCGTTCGTTCATTCATTTGTGCTCTTAGATAATCTGGAAGGATCGTTCGTTCATTCATTTGTGCTCTTCAATGCCAGTGTTCATATTAATGAAAAAGGAAAAAGAAACCGTATTACCTATTTTGATGGATATTGAATTAGATGTACATGAATATGTAGTTACAAAGGTTTTATGAAGACACTGATAACACTAGTCTTCTGAGTAAGACAGAAAATGCAAAGTCAATTAAAATCATGATAAAAACGTGATATTATATTTTACCATATTGCCCACCCCTACAATAAGCCATACACAATATAACACTTCAGTCTATAGTATATCTTACCAAGGTTCATTGAATTGCATTTCAGCAACACATCTTTGATACAGTAAGTTGGGACAAGGCAACAAAAAGGAGCACGTTTTACTGATAGTGTGACCATTCTGCATCTAATTAGAACCATTGGTAACATGTCAGTGAGATGGCTGGCTATAATAAATGACAATATTAGGAAGTCTTTATTGTTAGGATTAGATGTTTACAGTCTTTAGATCCTCAAGTATGTATTAAAAAAGGATATTCTATTGACATCACTACCAAGATCAGAACCACATTGAACCACAAAAAAACCTTCGTCTCACTTAAATAGTTCAGTCTAACAGAAATATGCATTCAACTTCCATGGACTATTTTACATTGATACACCAAATACAGTTTAGAATGTATGGATTAATGCTGATAGATGCTTTTTTGCAATATAGATTTTTGCAATATGTTTTAGAAAAATATAGCATCTCAAAAAGCGAAATAGTCCATGTGATTTGAATGCACATCATTGTACTGATCTACTTAAATAAACTGATCTACTTAAATAAACTGATTAATGCACAATTTGTCATTAGAGCAAAGTTTCAAAAAATGTCATCAATTTCTATTGTTTATGGCCGAATAAATTATAGTTGTGAACCTTGGTACACTGTTTTATTAAAAGTGCACACATTGACAAAACTTTGCTGTAAATAAGTTTCAAAGCAAAACCAGAACCTTTAATACAATGGAAACACACAAGTGACATGCTTTCATTTCCTTTAAAGGGGTCTCACATCCATATTCTACTTCCCGTATTATCTGGCTATTTGTGTCATGTCTGCTTTCTGTCTCTGTCTCATAGTGCAAACTGGACTACCAAGCATGTATCTCAGGGAAGAAGATCGCAGTCAAGTGTCCTGGCATGTGTCCCTGTCCTGCTCAGCCTAAACCAACCGCACCAGAGAAGAGAGGTATCCAGGAGAAAAAATATGGAGGAAAAAAATCTATGTCATGTTTCAGAATAATTAGTGTTAGAATGTTAGAAAAAAAAATGCAAAAGTGTGAACATTGAAATTGGTGTATAGGTTGCTGTAAGGTATAATTTGCAAGATAATATTTTTTTATTGTCAAATCAACAAGCAAAAAGAGCTTGATGTGTATGTGTGCACTGGCATTGCGATCAAAACACTTTACTTCTAGGCTGCAGTACAATTTTTAAACTAGGGGTGTATGTTTTTGATTGCACATTTTTGTCATTTTTTCATAGTTTGTAGTGATGTTGTCTGTGTTAAGAAAGAAATCCATCCATAAGATACATACAGTCAGCAACAGAGAAACACGAATGACCACAATAATGGT
>JAVQKG010344427.1:0-16137 GCA_036025885.1 Hypseleotris bucephala | reverse complement strand
GTTAACAATATAAAAACCCTTAGACATAACAGATTAAATTCGCAGTTAGTGCCAAAACATTGTATAGGGGAAATTAGCTGTCCTGGCGTCGGTATGCACTCTCCGAGTGCTTTCTTGTTTAACTTTGTTTTGCACACTTTCAAATGTGTATACATCTGTTATGAAATGTACATCAATAAGAAAAAAGGTTACGTCAGATTTTAAACAATATCCCTCTAGAACAATAAATCAGGCATAACATTTTGACCACTGACTGTGATTTGAACACAGATTGTCTCATTATTATGGCACCTGTTATAGAGTGGGACAATTGCCCTAAAGACAGTGATTATTATGTTTTTGTCAAAGTTAATGTTAGAAGCAAAATTGTGGACACATTTTAAATTTTATAGAAACTGAATAGACTTCTGGGACAGAGCCTCTCCAAAACTGATGCTCCAGTGGTATGTTCCTGGTCTACTGTGATCACTATCCTGGAATGTCCAATGGTGAATACAAGTGATTTTATGTGGGGAGACCCAGCAAATGATGCAGGTAGTCTTATCACATTTGACAACCAATATTAGCTGGGTGACCACAATGTTATGCCGGCTCAATATGGCGATATATTTGACAGGAATAGGTCTTTTTACTTTCATTTCACAGTTTGTCTAGTTGGCTATTACACTGTAAACCAAATGTATTTGTACTTAAAGTAACTTCACAATGTGTAGATTAAAAAATAAACAACATGCTGAGTTTGATTTTTTTTTTTTTACAATAAATTATCTTAAGCCTATCCATCTTTTTTAACATGCAATACAAATAGTAATTTACCATTACCATTCAGCAGAGTAACAATTACACCAGCATAGCAAGTAAATTAAACAGCATTAGGTTAATAAAACTGACTAATAGTTAATAAAGTGCAAAACAAGCTTTATTCATTCGGGCAGCAGGGGACCTTTGTAAATTCTGCTCTGGGGCCATTCTGACTTAGCCTACCTTACGCCACTGCTCCATTCCACGTAATGTGTATTTTCAGTTGTTAGAAAATATGTTATTGCGAACAGTATTTTAGTAAAGTACGACAACAACATTTGTAAAACAGTTCATTGAGATATTTGCTTCACTTTTGCGGCGGAACTATTGAATGAGCACGTTGTTTCGGCATCGGACTCATTATCGCACGGAGTGTTTATGCTACACGTGAAGATCAGTGGTACTGCTTCTGAGAGAAAACTCTTTTTGAATCAGCAACAAGATGGTTTTACGTAGTCGTTGACATTGTAAAGGTTTGGGTTTTGTTTTAGACTGGTCAGTTAAAAAAAATATTGTTTTGTAGGCGATAAGAAAAGGTAGTCCTGATAATACATGCAGTCTTCTGTCTATCTGATTGCTGTAGAACTAGTACGTTTAAAATAATGGGGAAACTCAGGAGAAAACACAATTGGAAGGGGAGACAGCAGAATGAAGCTCAAGAGGCGTCAGACAAAAAGGAGACCAACGTTGTGATCGAACTTCAAGGTAATGAGCTGGTAGAGTCCCATACATGTCTTAAGCAAGTGTTAAGAAATGCAGTTAAGTAGCAGTGCTCAAAACAATTAACTTGTGTGTTTGTGTTGAATCTCAAAATGCAAAGTGAGCATAAAAATATTTTGTGTGGATCTAACAAAATGCAAAGTGAGCATAAAAATATTTGTCTAAATAATTTTCTGGATCCTTAAAACTCCAACTGGTCTGTCTATGGAATACACCAAAAGCTTTGAGGATACATGTAACTGTCCTTTGGAAATTGATAGAATTGATTTAGATGTTTCTTCAGAACGCCACTTTGCATTTTGTAAACTAAAACTACATACAATGTTTTCTTACCTAGAATGTGTGACCAGTACTGTATAAGCTGAGAAACATTTATACTTCTGTGATCTGTTTCTAGATGGGGCCAGACTTAAGGGGGTTGATGAAAGCAATGCATTGGTCCTTCCATCCAAAAAAGCCAAGAAGAAAAGCCTGGTAACACCTGTCTCCTCAAAAAAGCCTTTGACTAAAAGACAGAGGAAAGAACTACAGAAGGTTCTGGAACGTAAAGAGAAGAAAGCTCAGGTGAGAGGGGTTTTAAATATTAATTGCTGATCAGGCATAGCACAGATTATCCCCTCATCATGGGGCACCGGTTATTGGGTCAGTTACATGAGGCAGTAAGAAATGCGTAAGATGTAGAGATGCACCAATCTGACTTTTTCAATACCGATCATAATATTTGGGCTTTGTGGATCAACCAACCTATATATAACCAGATCACTGTCAGAATGTTTAACTTTTGTAATTTGTGAGTTACAGTGTTATATAATGTAATTGGCCACTTTATTTATACATTCATAATTAGGTGAACCGATTAAGCTTCTGGACCTGAATCGGTACCTGTCTGATGCAGAATCGATATTGGTGCATCCCTAGTCAGAGAGTGACTTTGACAAAAGCCAAACTGCAGCTCTTGTAGGGTGTTTCTGTTCCATAGTAATGGTGCTGTTAAAAATGGCAATGCACATAAGGAGCACTTTCCATAGTGACAAAGAATTGAAATCATGGGCCCACCTTAAATTTGTTATGTCCCTAATTGATGTGTTTTTTTCCTAATGTTATTAATCATCTGTGTAAAATTAGTCTGTGCCAAATATTGGACACCAATGATTTATTTCTTCACACCTCTGTTCTGTAGAGAGCTGATATTCTGTCTAAACTGGCTGAAGTGCAACTCTCAGAATCTGAAATGAAGCTACTCTACACCACCTCAAAACTGGGCACAGGTGGCAAACTGTACCACTCAAAAGAGTGAGTATCTCTGTCTAATAAAAATACAGTTGGTGAGAAATTGAACATTGTCGGGTATATGGTTGTGACTATTTTTATTTTAATTGAAGGATGCCAGATGAACTAAAGGATGGAGATCAGATAATCAGCAGTGTGAGTGGGGCCAACAGAAAGCGGAAATGGCAGGACAAAGACGATGAAAAAGAGGAGGAGGAAGACAAACCTGAAAGCTCTGATGAAGAAACATCTGATGATAGTGATGCTGAATCTGAAGCCAAAGAGATGGCTGAACCTAAAGAAACAACCTCCACAGATCTGAAGACAGAGCAGGAACAAGCTACAAAAAAAGAAGAAGAATTAACAAAGCCTGAGATGTTAATTGAGACAAAAGCCACAGACAAACCTAATGTTGTGACTAAAAAAGAGCCAGCAGTCTTCATTCCTGTTGATAGATCTCCAGAGATACAGGTGAATATGCAGCGACTGGGTATTTTTCTTTTTCACATTGACTTTTTACAGATGTTTGTTTATTTTAATATCTGTAGGAGGCCCGTTTAAATTTGCCTGTAATGGCAGAAGAGCAGGTGATTATGGAGGCAATAAAGGAGAACCCATGTGTAGTGATCTGTGGAGAGACAGGAAGTGGAAAAACGACTCAAGTACCTCAGTTTCTGTATGAAGCAGGATATGCAAGGTACTGTTTAGCTTTTCAGGACAGTGGTTCTTAAACTGTTCCACAGGGACAGCTACAGGCTCCTACGACTGTAGAAGTACTCTACACTAACAATACACTCCTTGTTTAGTCCTGATTAAATCCGACAAAATGGTTATTGTACTTTAATAATAATACATCAGTTCTCAAAACCCAAAGATGCTTTACAGTTAGCATTATTCATTCAATCACAGCCACCACCCTAGTCTGGTGGTGGTAAGCTACTTTGTAGAAGTTTAAGAACCTTTATGCTTATTATCAGCAAAAGCACATTGTTTTTTTATGCTTCTTCACCAAAATTAACATTTTTGAATGTGTTTTTGTAGCAAAGGTGCAATTATTGGTATCACAGAGCCAAGAAGAGTAGCTGCAGTTAGCATGTCTCATCGAGTGGGCAAAGAGATGAATCTGTCTACAAGGTAATATTTTTATCTGAACAATTATGGTCTGTTGAATCACCATCATGGCACCACAAATATGTATCCACATAAGAATAACCTGTGCTTGTCCTCAGGGTGGTGTCTTACCAAATTCGTTATGAGGGAAATGTTACTGAAGACTCTAAAATCAAGTTCATGACAGATGGTGTTCTGCTCAAAGAAATTCAAAAGGTATAAGTTACACTTGGCAGGTTCAGGTCTATCATACATTTAGGCTAAGACAGTGTCTCATTAGTGTCATATACGTATGTGTTGTAGGACTTCTTGCTCCAGAAATACAGTGTGATAGTTATTGATGAGGCCCATGAAAGGAGTGTGTACACAGACATTCTCATTGGCTTGCTGTCCCGTATTGTCCCACTTAGAAATAAGGTAACTCATTTTGCTGTTTTAATTTTCTAATTGACTATAACACAGAGCCCAAAATTATTATAATTATTTTGCTTGACCCCAAAGAAAAACATGCCAATGAAGCTGCTGGTCATGTCGGCTACTCTGCGAGTGGAGGACTTTACAGATAACCAGAAGCTGTTCCGCTCGCCTCCACCCGTTATCAAAGTGGACTCTCGCCAGTTTCCTGTCACTATTCACTTCAACAAGCGCACCCCTTTAGATGATTACACTGGAGAGGCCTTTCACAAGATCTGCAAAATCCACCGCATGCTACCTCCAGGTAAATATACACTCTTCACAAAAAAATTACACATAAAATAAAACAATACAGTTTTTCTAAACATTTACAGTTTCTCTAAACATCTCCCCAACTAAACAGTTTACTTACTTAGAGTTACCTGTGAATAAGAGGAGTAAGATATGCTCTTTTCAGCATTATTGTTGTACACAATGAATGAAATAATACAATTTGGTGTTAATTATTTTACAGTTTTTGCCGCCTTCTTCATTTTAATTTTTCCTCCTCCAGGGGGCATCTTGGTGTTTTTAACTGGTCAGGCAGAAGTACACAGTCTGTGTCGAAGATTGAGAAGAGCCTTCCCGTTTAGGAAAGGCCATGCAGCAAGTGGTAGTAGATCCATCTGTTTTTGCTTTGTATATCATCTGCTGTATTTTTATTTAACCATTCTTATGTTCAGGTGAGGGTGAAGATGCTGATCATTCTGAAGCAATTAGGAAGTTCAAAAAGGCCAAACAGAAGAAAACTGTTGTAGGTTTTATTTCACTCTAAATACTATGAGTTTTTAGCTTTAGTTATGATCATGAGAGCATCCTCTTTCTGTTTGCAGTCACTGCCCCACATTGAGTTGGATAACTACTCTGCTCTCCCACTGGATGAAGGAGATGAAGACCGAGAGGCGGGGATCGTAGATGAGGAACATGATGGTTCAGACTTGGATTTAGGAGATGATCCTACTGTTGCTGGTGAGCCTATAAACATAAATATGACTATTGATACCTATTCTTTATTATTTATTGTAATAATATAAATTGATAATACATTGCGTGGTTGTCTTCACAGAGGAAGCAGCCGACCCATCAATTCCTCTTTATGTCCTCCCTTTGTACTCTCTGTTGGCACCAGAGCAACAGGCTAAGGTCAGATCTATGTGTACATTAGTTTTCTTTTGTTCTTTTAAGTATTACAATGTATTATAAATGTGAATTATTTATTAAATGTGAATTTGTGAATTGGCTGCAGACACAGACAATTCAAACATATCCATCTGTAATGTTTGTTCCTGTATTTTTTTCATAGGTGTTCAGGCCTCCTCCTTCTGACACCCGTCTGTGTGTAGTGGCCACTAATGTGGCTGAGACCTCTCTGACCATCCCCGGGATTAAATATGTTGTTGATTGTGGTCGAGTTAAGAAACGTTTCTACGATCGTGTGACTGGAGTCTCTTCTTTTAAAGTCACTTGGACCTCACAGGCCTCAGCCAATCAGAGAGCTGGCAGAGCAGGACGAACCGAGCCAGGACACTGTTACAGGTGAGTTCACAGGTTGTTCACCTAGACTTGAAATCAGCTTTGTCAAGATAATTGTTGTGGTTTATACACAGATTGTACTCTTCTGCTGTGTTTGGAGACTTCAGCCTGTTCTCAGAGGCCGAGATGACTCGTCGACCTGTGGAAGATCTGGTTTTACAGATGAAGGATCTAAACATAGATAAGGTAACAATAAAAAACTGAGAAGTGTGGTATGCCAATTATCAGTCCTTTGACTGAATACTCTTCTGTTTGTAGGTGGTAAATTTTCCTTTTCCCACCTCACCTCCTGCTGAAGCTTTGATTGCAGCTGAACAGTTGTTGATTTCCCTGGGAGCTTTGCAGGAGCCTCCACAAACTGGAAGGTAACTCATGTTTCATACATGTTACGCAAAAATTCCCAACGTTGGCCTGTCTGGTGGACTAATTGGGATTTTACAATTCTGTAATTGCATGTAATCATGCCTATTGAATAATCCGAGAGGAAAAGAAATAGAAAAAAAGAACAGTGTTAATTAATGTTTTTTTATTTAAGAGTCAAGGCGATGGAGCGAGCACGATTGAGCTGTCCTATTACGCCTTTGGGCAGAGCAATGGCTTCATTTCCAGTGGCACCACGTTATGCTAAGATGCTAGCTCTGGGTCAGCAGCAGGACTGTCTTCCCTACATCATTGCTGTGGTTGCTGCTATGACCGTTCGAGAGATATTTGAGGACTTTGACAGGTGAGGTTTTATGCAACACAACCTGAAGATTTGCTGTTGTTTTATTTTATTTATGTCAGAATGTGTGTGATTATACATGTCAATATTGGCTTGTTGTCTCAGACCAGCTGGAAGTGAAAGTGAAAGCCAAAAGCTCACACAGCGTCGGGCTCGACTCACCCAAATGAGGAGGCTGTGGGCAGGACAAGGAGGTGCTATCCTTTTGGGAGATCTCATGGTCATGCTTGGTGAGTCAATTTTGGCTATACACAGTACAGGGACTAAAAGTAACTGTTGTAGATTTAATGAAGGGTATAAAATATTTGTCAGGTTTTTATGTTATGGAGACAATTCTTTTAAAATGTTAGATGTGTATTTTTCAGGGGCTGTTGGTGCTTGTGAGTTTGCTGGTTGTACTCCTAAATTTTGTGAAGAAAATGGCTTGAGATATAAAGCCATGGTTGAAATACGACGACTTAGAGGACAACTTACCAATGCAGGTACCACTAACAAATGTACTCATTTGAATATTGTTCATATTATAATGTAACTTTTAATTAGTATAACCTCTTGTGTTAGTTAACACAGTTTGCCCAGAGGTTGGAGTATTTGTAGATCCAAAGATGGCACCTCCCACAGAGCACCAGGTGGTCTGCCTGCGGCAGATTGTTCTGGCCGGACTTGGAGACCATCTGGCGAGACGTGTTCAGGCAGAAGATATACTAGACCCAAAGTGGAAGAATGGATATAAGGTACATTCATTTGACTGGTGTGACTTCTGTATAATATATAGTAAAATAACTTCAGCTTTTAACAGTCGCTTTTTATGTCTTCTGTAGACTCCGCTACTGGATGAGCCTGTCTTCATTCACCCCACATCTGCACTGTTCAAAACACTGCCAGACTTTGTTGTATACCAGGAGATTATGGAGACAACTAAAATGTACATGAAAGGTAAATTACTTTATCAGCAACAATTGAAACTAATATTGTCAAAGTTTACATTTGTGTATTTTTTCTTTTCAGGTGTATCTGCTGTAGAGGCACAGTGGGTGCCTCAGCTGCTGCCTCAGTACTGTCACTTTGGATCTCCACTGGACTCACCATCTCCTTGGTTCTGTTCATCCACAGGCACAGTCCGATGTCAACGTTCAAGCACCTTTTGTAAGATCTCCATGGATTAGTACTGTGTTTTGTATTTTGTACAAAGCTATGTTTGACATCTAAATATGTTTGTGTCTTGCAGTCAGAATAGGGTGGCAGCTCCCAGCAGTGGAGGTGGAATATCCAGATGGTTTGGATAAATACAAACTGTTTGCAAGGTTTCTTTTAGAAGGACAGGTACTGCACACTTGAACGATATCTTATAGACTATACGGTTGTCAATGTCTAAGTTCTAGAAAGGTATTCATTAGGTTACATCAAGTTTGAATTAATTATTATAATGGACAATATTTAATCATAGTTATTATATATGTTTACCATAGCCGTGTTTGCAAAATGATTGACCTTGAGCTTTTTATTTCAGGTTTGTCCTAAACTTAAAAAAAATTGTAGCCACTTGCTTTCAAACCCCTCCATAATGCTTAAAACATGGGCAAAGTAAGGCTGATTAAAAACTTTCCTTTTTCAGTTTTTTCATGTCTTATCTGGTAACATCTATGACATTGATGTTTTAGGCTGCAACCAAGGACAGAAGCTTTACTGGGGGCTCTGGTGTCCAAGAAGGTTGATTGCAGAGACCAGCTGCTGAATGTATGGAAGACTGAAGAGAAATGTGAGAATTTAAATACTATATTACTCATTCATTATTGCTGTTATTTGAATGTTATTTTTTTTACTATGCTTTTTTTATACAGTTTTGTTGCCTGCATACTGCCAGTGGTTGCCAGAATCTATGCATCAGGATATTGCTAAATGTTGGCCTCCTTTGTAAGGTTCATCTGGAAACACTACTGGATGACAAGCTAACACTCTATCTGTATAAACCATATTTTCAAGTGTTTTAAAATTAAGAGTTTATATTGTGTAAATACTGTTATAATTTGTATTATTAATACAGCTCCAGTCTTTGTCTTGGGTGCACTGTTGTTATCCATGTTTTATATAGTCTTTATAAGACTTGATAAAAATCTATATCTCTTATTATTACTTGTATTTGTCTTAGTAAAGTGACCAAGATCTCCTAATTTCCGTCAGGGTCAATAAATCATTCTAATCAAACTGCATTTAAAATTATTGCACCATGGCATAGTCATGTTAAGCAGTTGTTGCAAACGAGATGAGAATTGTGTTGAACTGATGGTCATAGGTCAGAATCGCAGATGGTACAGAGGCGATACATGATGATCATAATGCACCTGTCATAAATGCATAAACAAACTCTTATTTTGAAAGGCTAAAAGAACTGCCCATTCATTGGTTAACGTCTACCATGTCGTCATTTCCTATTGTCTGAGCTACACTTCCGGGAGAGCCGTAAACAGTAGGTTAACTTGAGAAAACACGACAAATACTTTACTTTTGGACTTTTGACAACTACATCAGCAAACCGACAACATGGTAAGTCTCTTACTTGAGCCTATATTTTAATTTAGATTGGCAGCACATCTCGGGAAGGTTTTTTGCTAGCTAACGACTTGTGGCTAACCCCAACAATAGCAGAAAGACGCAGTGTCACTGTCTCTGAACTGAACATATTTCAACTATATCACATATTTTTGTTGGGTCTTCTATTACAGTTTTCTTTTAATGTCTTCGACCACCCCATGGCTCGGGGTTTTCAGAACCGGTTCTCCACTCAGTACCGCTGCTACTCCGTGTCTATGCTGGCAGGTCCCAATGATCGATCCGATGTGGAGAAAGGAGGCAAAAGTATGGTTAAAGAAATATTGTTCATCAAAGCCCTTCTGAGTTATATCATTTGAACTGGAAAAGAAGGAACAATAGAACATAGCTACTATTTGGCAAAGTTTCACACTACACAATATAGCAACTGCATAGGCCTATACACATGTTTATATGCTAAATCTATCTCAGTAAATTTCCATTCACAATAACCTGGGGCAAACTACAAACAGGCAGATGCTAATATATTTTATTCAATTTTTCTTTTAGTAATAATGCCGCCATCAGCTCTTGATCAGCTCAGTAAGTACTAGCCAGAAATAGATTATTGCAATATATTGTCAGTTGAACATGTTTATTGTATTATTTTGATACTCCCGACAGGCAGACTTAACATCACCTACCCAATGCTGTTCAAGTTGACCAACAAGAGCTCAGACCGAATGACACATTGTGGTGTGCTGGAGTTTGTGGCAGATGAGGGCATTTGTTATCTACCACATTGGGTAATTTGACCATATTTTTTTATAACATATCTTTATAAGCACTATTTGGTTATCTGTTATTTCATTGATGCAGATGATGCAGAATCTCTTGTTAGAGGAAGGTGGTCTTGTCCAAGTGGAAAGTGTGAACCTCATGGTGGCTACATACTCAAAATTTCAGCCACAGAGCCCTGACTTTCTGGACATTACAAACCCCAAAGCAGTGTAATAGATTTAAGTCAACATTAAAATCATATGAAAAGTATTCTGATTGTCTGATTATGTTCAAATTTGATTCACAGCCTGGAAAATGCACTTAGAAACTTTGCCTGCTTGACAACTGGGGATGTAATCGCAATCAACTACAATGAGAAAGTAAGGTCTCATAATGATTGTGTTTTACAACTTTTTTTCATTGTTCTAATTTTTCATCTGGTTTTAGATCTATGAGCTGCGGGTGATGGAGACCAAGCCTGATAAAGCAGTGTCAATTATTGAGTGTGATATGAATGTAAGCAACTTCATATTTTTTATTTTTCTTAATATATTTACACACCACTAACACAAGGTGGTTCCAGGTGGATTTTGATGCTCCGCTAGGCTACAAAGAGCCTGAAAGACCATCTCAATACCATGAAGAGCCAAAGGTAAAGACGTGATGCTTATATAGCTTTAAATTATTATTTTTTTAATTATTATATTCTGTTTAACATTTGATTATTTAACTTGTTTATTGTTCAAAAGGAGGAAGAAGGTGACCCTAGCACTTATGCAGATATGGACTTGGGATTTAGAGTGAGTAAATACTGGTGGGTGAAAGTAAATATATTATTCAACGGAAATCTAATTGTGTCTTCATCTAAGGCTTTTACTGGATGTGGAAATCGTCTGGATGGTAAAACAAAAGGGATTGAACCCAGCCCAGCACCCCTTGACCCAAGTGATATAAAAAGGTTCAGTATTTTATTTAACATAATCAAATTAATGATTTTTTAAAATCAAATGTGAAATTGTCCACAACACCGACAAAAATTGCCATACTTTTTAATGTTTGTCTTTAACAAAATGTGCAAATATGTAGAAATCAGAATGCATTTTGGGTAATGACTGCCAAAGATAGCTGCCAAAGATCGCTCTATTGATGTATTTAGTCTATTTTAATGCCTAAACCAAGGGCTAGTTAGAAAATACAGTACATGTTTTCAGTAAATAATTGCTTTAAATAATATCTACTGTATTTTACAGGGGTATTCCTAACTATGACTTCAAAATTGGTCGAATAACTTTCATTAGGAACTCAAAGCCATTGCCCAGGAAAGTTACAGAAGATGTAAGTTATGCCTGATGCTTATTCATTTCATAATTTACATTTCACTAATATTGCATTTTTACTGCATACACCTTTACAGCAGTCATAAATAATTGTACAAATATAATATTGATATATATTCCTTTTTTTTTACATTAAGGATGATGCTATGAACAGATTCATTGCTTTCTCTGGTCAAGGACAGTCACTTCGTAAAAAGGGCAGAAAGCCCTGAAGACTGTGTGCACAAGGACTCTCCTCTCAGTTACCTTCATCCGCAAAGTAAAAAAAGAATTTAAAAAAATGGGATTGCTGTTTCCTTTGAAAGTTGTGTTGTGCTGTTGAGTTATGCCTGGATGATTATTGGCAGTATTTGTTGAATTTGATGAATCACTATTTTATTTTTATTTTTTTTAGAATTAATTTACATTACAATATATTTACACATATAAAATGACCATTAATTATGTTTACGACTTTCCCTTTGGTATATTCACGGACTAATAAAATAAACTCTTTTTGAAAAATGGTTTCCGGAGCAGTTGGTGGGTGTGTTTGTCTGTGTCTATGTTGAGAGAAATAGAAGAAGGCCCACTCCAGGAAAAAATATAACTATTACTTGTCGTCTGGTGAGATTTATGTGGTAAAGGAAAACGTCTGGTGGGCTTTAAATGCGAAAGGATTCGGACAGGAAGTACGTCAAGTGCACGCCATGTCAATGGAGCAGCTTCGAAATATACCGTGGAGGGTAATGTATAAAACTAAACTCTAAGCTTTAGTTGTTCTAACGTTTTAATGTGATAAAAGTGTCATAATTTACTCGTAGGTGGGTAAATGTTTTGGAATCAAGAGAAGCTAACAGTTCATCTTTAGCTAGCATTAAAAAGTCAGACTTTTACGGGATGCATTAGTTGACTATCATAATACTTTATTTAATACAATCATATGTCGTGATTTCTATGTCTAATAATTTCTACAAACATGTTAACTGCACAATGTATACATGGTATTTGTGTTTGTATCAAGCAAGGCTTTGGTGTCATAAGGGGGCGCCGCTGTTCGCTGTTTTAAAAAATCGTGGGTAATCCAGGGTAGTTGTGTACTTTATAATTAGATTGTTTGGATAAAATAAGCTTAATACGCTACTTGTAAAAAATTTTTTTACATGTATGATCATTTTTATTTATAGCCACCACGGGTTTGTGATGACTACTGGAGTGAATTTAGACACTGCAAAAGTCTGTGGAATCGCTTCCACCACTACTACACGTACGGAGCCTCACCGTCCTGTCAGCAGTGGAGGGAAGACTACAACAACTGCAAAGTGTGGGAAAGCAACAAAGACACAAACGCAAAGGTTAAATTCATATTCGTGATATCCATTATTATTTCCGAGGTCTAGTCTACTTGTTGAGACTATCAAAGTTTTTATTCTTGTCATTTCTTCCTTACAGGAGGCATTGCAAAGGAGTGAGAGGAGCAGAGTGTCAGAACAGAGACAATTCACCCCAGTGTGGGAACTGAGACAAGAACCTCCAAAAGACTGGCACATGCCTCTAAATCAGGAAAAATCCCAAGATACCTGAAATCATTTATATAGTTGTATCTTTGATAGATTACTTAAAAATGCTACGTTGACAAGGTCCTGACTGTGCCGTCATATATTGTTTATCTAACCCATAGGACCTTGATCTAGACATGGGAACAGACTGAACTGTTTAAACAAAGCCATCTGGATGTTGTTTTTCATCTAGTTATACAAATTCATTCTTTTAAACTTTTAGTGTAAGAAGTTCCACATACATCTGTCAAAGGGAGTTGCACATTAATATTGTAGGCTACATTGTGAATATTATTCGATATGTTTAAAATAAAAAGAAAAGAAGTACTATTGTACATATATGTTTTTACCATTTGTGTCAGAAGGGGGATACTGCGTACTGAGCTGTCTCAAATAGATCTTTCATGTGAAACTAATAAAGTTGCAAGAAAAGGTATGTGAACCCTTTGGGATTACTTGGATTTCTACTTAAATTCATAACAAACACAGACTGTGTAAGCTAATACAGAAATTATGTATTTTCATGTTTTTAGTGAACTTAACATGTAAACATTTGAGTTTTCTGTTCTTATGAAGCATTCCCTGATCTTAATTTATTGTTAATGTGGACATCACATATACATTGGACATTCAGGTATATTGCTTAAGAGTGTTCGCACAGGTGAACCATGCCTCGCACAAAAGACCTCTCAGAAGATCTCAGATCCAGAATTGTTTACTCGCATAAAGCTGGGAAGGGTTAGAAAAATATATCTACTGTAAAAGTCTTGATGTTCATGTGTCCATGCTAAGACAGACTCTTCAAATGGAGGAAGTGGTCGTCCTAGAGTGTCAGCTATAGACTTACAGAAATCTCTGGCACATGCAAACTTTTTTGTTGACACATCTACAATAAGAAAAACAAACAAGAATGGAGTTCATGGGATGACACCACAGAGGAAGGGTCTGCTGTCCAAAAAAAAAACATTGCTGCACATTTGAAGTTTAATAATACCTGGCTGGATGTTCCACAGCACTACTGGCAAAATATTCTGTGGACTGATGAAACCAAACTTGAGTTGGTTTCATCAGTCCACAGAATATTTTCTGTGGACTGATGAAAGATTTTCCCTTATTTTAAGATCAAATATTAATGCTATAAGATTTTTACACCTCATACAGTAATTTTGATACAATTGAGTTGTTTGGAAAAAAAAACATAAAACGCAGTGATTGGAGTCCTGACCTCAACCTTATTGAGATGTTGTGGCATGACCTCAGGAGAGCGTTTCACAGCAGACACCCCAAGAATATTGCTGAACTGAAACAGTTTTGTAAAGAGGAATGGTACAAAATTTCTCCTGACCACATGGTCTGATCTGCAACTACAGGAAATGTTAAGTTGAGGTTATTGCTGCCAAGGGAGGGTCAGCCAGTTATTAAATCCAAAGGTTAACATACTTTCTCCACCCTGTACTCTGAATGTTTACATGTTAAGTTCAATAAAAACATGAAAGTATGTCATTTCTGTGTGGTACTAGTTTAAGCAGACTGTCTATGAAGACCAGAGCACATTTTATGAAAAAATTATGTAGTATTTAGAGAAAAGTTTATTCTATATACAATGAAGCGATGTTTAATACAGTATGTAGCAAAAGTGGCAGGAGAAATACAATGAAAATTTTTAACAGTACATAGCAGTCTTTCATTGTGTGTAGACTTTGGTAATGTCATTGTATTTTCCATCAGGAGCTTCATATTTGGTTTTTGGTGGTGTGTGGACAGGACCCTCGTGAGAGAAGGGAAAGAGAGAAAAGTCTGGTTTTAGAGCTGCCTGGTACAGCTCTTCAGATGTGATCCTCAGCTCTTCCAGTGCCTCTCTCTGAGCTTCCAGAGCAGTTTCAATGGCATTTACTTCAGCCATGTGTTGCTCCTGGAAAACACAAAACAAACTGACTCCTTAAATATGTGTTTACTTATATTGTTTATACAAAACAGAAAAGCTGCTTTAATGAGTAAATTACCTGTTTGTATCGCGACCACTCTTTCAGTAGCAAAGCCCGACGTTCACTCTCTTCAAATGAAATTTTTGGTGCAGAACGTGCCCTAAAGAAAAAAAAACTTTGTTACTATGTTCTAGGTCTAGGTCACTCCAACAGAATGCACACTAACAACTTCTGATCAATAATATATACCTTGCTTCATCCAAGCATTTGGTTGGTGTAATGAAGTCTTCTATGGGGATAAGTTCAGGTGGTACTTTTTCAAGCTTTTTCAGTTTTTTCTTAAGCCTTTCTCTTATCATCTGTTCCCTTTTTGGGTCTACTTTCTTCTTTTTTTTAGGTTCTGCTCTGAAAAACACACAAAGAAATACATTTTACTTATTGAGTTATGGATAGTAAATGAATTATTATAAGACAGAAAGGCTCTAAAAGTTGACAGAAGATGCAACATTGGCAGTAAATAATAATACATGTTTTCTTTTACAACAAAATGGTATAGCCTACAATATTATTACCTTAAGGGTGCAGAGGTTCTCAGTGTCATTGCTGGGACAAAAATGGGGCTCTGCAAAGCATGGTGACTGTCTGCCAACAACCTGCAGACATGCACACACACACACAAAAAAATATTTTAGAAGGAATACATAACACAATTTAATGCCTCCCTGAAACGAAGATTTTGTAAACCCCTTACCTAGGCGGAACGACGTACTGGGATAAAGCCCTACTCATACAACGGGATAAAGCCAACGACATCGTTTTAAATATGTGTTTAAATATTATAATATAGTAAACACAAATAATTCACAATGCACCCATGCCTCTCTCCTTGAGCAAAATGCAGATGTCGCGCAGAAAAATGACGTCGGTGTTTAGTATGCTGGCGCACTTTCGACAAACTTGAAAAAACAAACAAACAATAAAGGCACATAATGGTTTAAATAACGCAGAGTACTCTGATGTGAACTCACAAGAAATAATAATCGAGATAAATATATATATATATATGAATAATGTTTTGTGTTAGAATTTCCGTTTTAGGCTCGGTTAGTGTACATGTCGAATCTTGGCACAGTGTTAAATAGGGGAAAGGTCGCTTTTGTGACGGATTTCTTCAGAAGGTGCAAGAGTTTTGGGCAGTTTGTGAGCATTATGTCGCTTCTCAGAGGTAAGCAAAGTATTTTACATTTAAAGAAAAGTTAGAAGACGTGTAAATGTTTATCAGGCTATGTACTCCATTTAAACATTATGGCAGCAAAGTATACAATGTGTCCCCTATTATAAAAAAATGAACACGAAGTTAAGCATAAAATATCAGTGTGTCTGCCTATTTGACATAACCTTCTGCTGACTTGTCCATGTAA
>JAVQKG010344306.1:0-11054 GCA_036025885.1 Hypseleotris bucephala | reverse complement strand
AATTATATTGTAGATATTTGTTTACACAATTACAATTGTTTCAAACTTGAATTATTTATACTGTTCAGACCTTTAGAGCACAAGCATTTTTAAAATGTGTCTGATGATGTAATGATTATTTTAGGCTTATCACATGATGAAGATTTATTTATCATTTAAAGTGTGACACACTTTAAGGCTGAAACTATTCATTTTTATACCATTATGAAATAATGTAATTTCTATGGGGCTTGAAAAGAGAAATATGAGATACTGCTTCTATTTGTAAACTGTATCTTTCACTTGATGTCACACACAGTCACAAGTATGGCTTCCTACTCAATGACTAGTGACATTTAGACTATGCAAAACTGCATCTAATCTTAGTGTCTACTGTATCTTTATCTAAGATGACCTAACTACACTACTGTATATAGAAAGGCATTAAGACTAGAATCTGGTGAATTGTAAAAATAGACAAAATAGATATTGAATTATTTTTGGAGGCTTTGTAAACATATTGATGAGATATTACAGCTATATGTCAGGATACTACTATATCTGACGCATAAATAAAAGCATAGATTCTCGGCAGTGATATACAGCAGCGCATTACTGCCAAATGAGTGCAAATTAATTTGAGCAGTATTATGTTTTAACAAGAAAACATTTTTACACGATTTGATCATGTTTTAACAAGCGTCACGTTATAAAATGATATGAAATTATCACGTTTTTACATAATACTAATTTATCATGAAATTTCAAGATACTAAACTATCTTGTAATAATGTGATACTATCTTGTACAATTGTGATGATAGTATCTTGTTAAAATGTGATGCAATATTTTGTTATCTCATGATAAATTACCATCACGTAAAAATTATAACTACATATCTTGTAATTACGAGATACTTATCTTGTTAAAACATGATAGTATCATGTAAAAGCATGTTAGCTTTCTTGTTAAAACATGATATAGCTGAAATTAATTTACTCATTTGTCAGTAATATGCTTCCATAATGATAGAGTTCACAAGTTAAACTATAGCAACATAGGGAAACGAGTTTAAGTCACAGGAGACAATAGACCTCCTTCAGTCACTCTCACTGCCGGATTCACTGAGCTGTAGGTCATTTTCTGAAATACAGGACAAAACACAAGTTATAGGACATAAAAGTACAATATAATTATCCATTGCAACAATATGGCTTCAGCGTCTGTATAAATTGTATCTTAGGGCGTACTCACACTGCACCAACTGTACCAACGTAGAGTTCCATGGCCTTGGCCCGGCTCGCACTCACACTGCCCAAGTGTAACGCACTAAAGCCAGGTCACGTGATCGGAGACAACAGCTAATGTTACCTAACATCACTGGGTTGCTCTGTTTGTTTACAGCACGCAGAACAACTTATCACTTTTAAAACTTGTACAAACAACGTAAGTGTGTCTTGTTATGACTTGTATTCATAAAATGCAGTCCTCTGCCACACTTTTGGATTATATGCACTTTTGGATTATATGCACTTTTGTGATGGCTGTTGACATTTCTCATTGATCAAAACAGTGAGCGCTGCCATTAGTCGCGTTCTTTCAGTCTTTACTGTTTCATACTGTGAGGCAAATTGCCATATTTTTTGTTATGAAGCTGGAATACGCATGGGTGAGCATGTGTGGACGTCCGTGCTGTGCTCTGGGCCACCTCTGCCAACATTTCTGGGCCAGGACACGGTATGGTATGGTTGGTACAGTGTGAGAACGCCCTTTATCATAGCAGCATTTTCCTGAACTACTCTGAAGAAGTACTACGATAACTTGTTTTTAATAATAAATGACACAAAAGGTGACTTTACCAACAACTGAAATTGGTTTAAATTAGGAGAATAGAAAACTAGTTGGCTCAAGTGTCCACATATTGACTGTGGTTCACCATGCAATATAGATAAAGATAAATGATTTTACTCACTGAGCGTGCTCATGCTGGGCCCTCCACTGTCCCCGGCCGGTCTGTTGCTGTTTAGGACGGGCATGCTGTGAAAGGCTGGTGCTGTTTGTGCTGGAGGCTGGGAGGTCTTCTGTTCGTCCTCAGAGTCGCTGCTGCTCGAATCATCGCTGCTGGACGAGGAGCTATTGGAATTAGAGGAACTGTCACCGCTGCTGAGCTGGTCCATGCCCTGTGCTTCTGCCATCAGCTCTGAAGGGAGAGGAGAGAGTCAAAAAGTTTACATCAACATCAACTTCACAAGCCATAAAAGTAAAAAAAAAAACGTTTTAGGTGATGCTAATGCTATGCAACAATTTTTGGGCCCCAGACTACCAGAGGGAAATATTTTGTATGATAGCCAGACAAATACATTTTTTTATAAACAGCTTGATATTAAATATCTACTAGTCACAGAAAAAGTTATTTATTTGACTTTGCGGAAAATGTTCATGGCACTGTTATTTTATATAACATCAAAGTAGGGTTTTAAGCATCCAGGTGGTAGTAAAAATTAGTATACTGTAACTTTATATACCCCGTGGCCCATTGATATGGTATGTTTTATTACCTCTTTCAATGTCGTCCATAGGAGAAGCGGGGGAGGCCTTTCCTTTTGGAGGAGAGCTCTTGGAGGCGGTCGAGGGTTTGGAGCTGCTGCTGTGGCTCCTCATCTGACTCAGGCTCTTGGTCTGCTGCTCCAGACGGGAATGGATCTTACTACTTCCCTCAGCTCTGTGCAAGTAGCAGCACAAAGAATTTATCATTATAATAAATATTACTGTGTGGATGAATAAGGGATTTGTTAAGCTACCACACCTAGTTTTCTTCACTGCAATATTACTGTTGAGTTTTTCAAGTCTGTATTCTCCTGTGTCATGGTTCACAATGAGGATGCACTCTTTCATGTAGGGCCTTTTGGAACCTTTAAAGACTGTTACTGGAGCACTTGAGCCCTAAAACAAAATTAATTAATATTGCAAGTAACATGATCACAATGTTATTAGCATATAGCTAATATTAACCATAACATCCTAATAAGGATTATAAGTTCATAACAGAAATATCTTAACACTGAACATTGTACAATTTAAAATTTCCTAATGAGTTAGCGTTAAATCAGATACTGTTAACAACTAACCTCTAAATTTGGCAAAGTAATGGTGACTTGTTCTCCTTTTCCCACTTCAAGCTCCCCTTCACACGCTGTGTCAATAGAGGCTGGTTTGAAGTCATCTGTAAGGACATTCATATATCAAATCCCATATTTCACCAGACTCTACCATAACAATGTTGCTACATCCCTAAATATAATATAAAATATTTTACTTTAAATGATACGTCATGTCCACTGAATAAAGATTTTTTACTCTATACAAGAGCTGTAAAGTTTAACAGAGGACAGCAGATGGCACTAGCTCCCAAAGAAAGACTAACTTATCTCTATGATGCTAACACATGCTAGCATTAACTGTTTGACAGCTCAGCCACAAATCACCTGTAAATGATGTAAAGTGCGTACCACACAAACATTAAACAGCCGAGAGCCCTAAAATGACTAAACAGAGACTTAAAAATACAGTTCAGTGTAATGTCAAAGTAGTCTAAATCATAACAGTTGGCTCAGACTGTTTTAGCTCTGATGCTAACTAGCAGCGACTGTAAAAAACACATTAAATGATTTAAAATCCCACTTACATCGCACTGTATGGTAGGCACTTTTGGGGTGTTTTTCAAACGTTTCTCCCAGTTTCAGCACATGTTCCTGGTTGTCAAAGTTGGAATATGCTGTCCCATTCATTGTGAGAGTTTCATTAGCAACAAACTTTGGTCTTCTGTTTTATCCGATAACCATGTATGGTAGCCTCACTGGGCCCAAGGAGTCCCGCCCTGGCACTGTTATGATTGGTCAGTCATCTGTGTTTCCTCATCTGATTGGTCCATAACACGTCAATCTGAGCATGACGATGGCAGGGCTCAAGTCACGTGGTACTCCACACAAAATTCTCCATTTATTTATTTATTTATTTATTTATTTATTTTTTCTAATAAACTGAAATATAGCAAAATAAGAAAAAACACAAACCTAATTTCGAAATTAATAGCTTATTAATTTTTTTAAGTTTATAAATATTGGAAGACAGCATTGCTTTTATTGTAGCTTTTATTAAAGAAAAGGGCAGAATATTCACAGATCTATTTTTCTAAAGAAAATAAAATTACTTAATCTATTAACTCCATTCATAAATTGCATCTGAAGAGTTTGTCATTAATTTGTCTAATAATAGTTAGAGTTATCTATAAATTGTAATATTTTCACTAAAAACATCTACAATAGCCTCCCCATTGAGACCAGAACTCCCCTGTAAAAGAGGTTTCCTGGTTAAATAAAGGCCAATAACTAAACGGATGCAAACACACATTTCCCATGTAACATTTTGCTCACTGTTCCAAGAGGGCAATCCTTATTCTCATTGCTCATTATTTTCAAATGCCAGTATTACTCTGTAGTTGTACCATCTTGCCTATATCTTTTTTTTTTGTCACCTGTCTGTACTGCTATCAGATGCCTCTTGAGCGCTCACATCCACATTACATTAGCAGCCCGGCAAAGATAGACACTAAACCTAATTACTGCATTAGCTGAAGGGGCTCGAAAAGCGTGGACGGACGTCTCGCAGGTCTGTCAATGAGACGACATAATGAGGTAACAGTCACTCATTACTGCTTGAACCTCCACTGGCAGCAGCTCTGTAAAGTCAGCCAGCCCTATAGCAATAACTTAATCCCTTTTCCTTTCTTTAAATTGGTAACGGTCTCTAAGCCATGAACTAACTGCACTGCATGAGGCCATATGCTCTGCTGACTTCAAACATTAAAGGATCAGGAACCGAGATAAGGGCAATGTCAAGTTAAGTCTGGCACTAGATCATAACAGGGTGGTATTTTCTCTGCACCTGGAAAGTGTTCATTATGCACAAATGCTCTAAAATGTAAAGTTTTTGTCATTTTATTATTAATCTATCCCCCTACAATTATTCTTTGTGGATTACTGGAGCCTATAATGTTTTAACTACATGGGCTTTAGTTGTGGCATGTTAGTCAGAACCTATGTTAACATGGGAACAACAGTCACAATTAATTTCACCTGTTGGCAGCTTATTTGATTGTTCCCAAACCTCCTCCTATATCATTGTCAAATTATATTTAAATGCAAACACAATACAATAAAATGGCATTTCAATTAGACTAGCTAAATCTTTATTGACAGAGTTGGTTCAAACTATATGAAGCAGGTGGAAAAGCGTTGGGTTCAAAGAAAAGATGAAGTGTTGAATCTTATGCAGTTACATGAAAACTGAGATTCAACCACTTAATATCTAAGCAGTCTGTCATGTTAGCCATAGTGAGACAACAGAGCGTCGCCATTGAGGTTGCATTTCCAGTAAGCAGCGTAGTGTTTCAGCATCTCCAGTGATCTGAAGCCAGCAGGGGTCTGTTTCCATGGACAGAGGTAAACATTGGCTGGGCTCTCACAGATCAGATACCGGAGGGTTGCCCTTGGACCAAAGGAGGTGAGGTTTACTGTTTCCCGGCAACCCCCAAGTTCACAATACAAGACAATACTATACAATACGAGTGAGCCACAATGAAGGGTCAGTGCATTGTATACAATTTAGAAAAGGTTAAGCTGATACAAATATTTTAGCGTTACTGATTAGTTTTATCTTAACACACTCTGAACTATACAAGGAGAGCATTTGTACAACATTGAACACACAGTATAGTTATGACCTGAAACAGTGCATTGTCCTTGTATTCAAACACTTATCTATGTTTTGCATTTTAAAAATTGCTCCTGCTGTCTCATCCAAGCAAAACTTCATTCTATGACTTGCCTTGTCCATATTTCTGAATTGCTCTGTTCATAGAGGGTTTTTACACTGCCATTGCCAATGTAAATGATTTGATCTGACTTCTACAAGCAAGTGTGAGCAGCATGGTTTGGACTCTCTGCCCTTTAGTCCACAGGAGGCCAGTATGCTCCTGTCCAGTGCATTTTTCATTTGGGCCAATCAGGCACTGAGGAAGGGTAATTGCCCCATGGTTTTAGTGCTGCCTTCAAGTGCAATCATTCCACAAAGATGATATACACATTAATGCATAAGCTATAGTGGTATTTGCCACGCCATATTAGTCCCAACAGTTTAGGCATAATGTACATATGTACTATTATATTAATTTATTGTGTAGGCCTATCTGCCTACAGCATAGACAGATTTAAAAAATAATTTAGGGTAGCTCTAATGGGAGAGAAGAGCCCCTTTGCAACTCATGCACAATAATATGATTTAAAATAAAATTAGTCACATTTGTTTGGGCTCAACCAAATTGTCAAGGTGTAGTTTTCCAATCTTTACAAAAATGATTTGCTTTACAATAAATGAGCTACTTAAGATTGAAAGTGGAAGTATCAATTTCCCAGCTGCCCCTAAACGCACCGCAGTTCCCAAGGAGAAAGGCGCAAAAGGAAGAGATCTTCCGCTGATATCCCGGTCTCACCACTGCGTTAGCCCCAGAAGTCCGCGAGAGAACCGCCGGTGTTACAGCCTTGAACTAAGACTGTTTTAAGCGGGTCTACATCACCTGCTCTTGCCCGGGTCCAACCTGCTGTGCGTCTGAATCACGGACCTCCTCTCCGCTGTCAACTCTGTGAGTCCAATTCCGACCCATCACTGTAGGCTCGTATAGCGGCTGCGGCACTATGGGGAAACCATGCTTTTTTTTAATTTCACCACTTAACATGGACGATGCTATACAGGGGTATAGCTGGCCCTGGGGTCTGCTCTGACCTTCACGTGGTTGGTGAATTATAAGCACCAATTGACTGGAGACAGCTGCCTGCGCCCCTACCTGTCTCATATGTTACTGTTTGTGTTTATCCTAGTAGTAGGCTATAAGTTAATGTGAGCATGTTTTTTCATTGCACCGAGGATAAATCACGTTATAAGCAAATTTGGAAAAACGTTGCAGTTTCAGTGCAAACATTAATTGCTGATTGGCCATTTTTGAATAGTTGGGTTTGTGTGTTTGTCATCCATGGAGAGCTCAACAAAGATTTTTTAAAGATTTTTTTTCTGGTGCAACTCTTCTCAAGGGATTATGCGATAGGTCCTATTGGTTGTGGAGTGATTCAGATGAGCTGGTTGTAAAATGCAGCACATAGGGCTATTGAACAGATGGTGGCAAATTAACTGTGACATGAATCTGAAACATTACAGTCACATCTAGAGACTGGGGGAGACTGGGGTAAGTCGAGCCAAAGGGTAAGTTGTGCCACCCCCTGTTAGGAAACGGTAAAACATGTGACCAAATATTTAAAAGGAAGACATCATTTCATGGAGTCTGTGAAGGTAGGAACCACATTGGTAAAGAGGTTAGAGATTTGTTTCTAAAAAAGCATTTTTCACTCTTTAAAGTGAATTTTAGTTGAATTTTAGTTTCATAAAATTGCGTGTAGACCAAAAGAACTTCTTCCACTGGTTATAGATAGTTATGATCCTATCCAATATAGTTTGTTAGTTTTAACCGGGTTAGCCAAATTGTTTAAGTTAAGTTTTGGCTGTTCTTAGTTTTCTGATTTTACTGATGGCACCCCAAATATTGTTTATTGTCATTCCATATAGGCCTACTGTATAAGAATTTGTTCACTAAAAGGCACCCTTGACGTTTATGAAACAACAGTGCCGCCCATAGACATCAGTCAGTCAGTCATGTGCTGGCATTCATAGTATTTCTTCTCAAGGTGCAGAGGAGCAGACACACAAAAGCACAGTGTTATTATCTTCAAATGCCATTCCGTAAATGAAATGCCGAAGCTATTTCTCACAAAGAGCCACTAGGGTTCCTCTCAATGCTGTATTCAAGTCCTTTGGTTTAGTGGCAGCGTTTTGGGAATAACTGGGCCACAGCAGCAAAAGGCCTGTGGGGTTGATGGGAAATCTGGCGAACATCCAGAAGGCAATCAGATAATGTTAATGAATACGGTAAAATTGTGTCTGTGTTTGCACTGGAAGCACTTCTTTGTGATTTTTTTCTGAAATGGAAAATCCTCTATAATAGCTGCAGGTTGAAAGATATGAATAGTTGATGAAAAGGTGAAGACTATAAGATTGATGACTCTCATATAAGTGGAGATATTAGTACATTTTGACAGCACATTAGCCTTTTGCATGTCCATTTTTAGTTGAAGTTCATTTAGAAGAATTAGACTCACTGTCGCTCACATCTTCTATTAATTGATCTTCATTATCATCATTAATTAAGTATCTTTTGTGACAGAGGCTCCTGGGGAAAAACTCAGCTCCAAAACTAGAAAGCACTCAGACAAAGCAGACCTCCGCCAAGGTAGTTGTTTTGCCCTATATGCACTCCTAAAATAAACAGTTCTAGCATCATTTTTGGGCATTAAACATAAAGCTGCTATAGACACAGGCAAATACACCATGCAAACCTATACCGGAAACATTACAAGTGAATTGATATTGTTTGAAAGGAGGTTGTTTAGAAAATGAAATAGTGAGTTGGAGCAATTCATGCATAATACAAACTAAGATGATAAATGTGGCTTCAATTTCAGTCTTTTTCTATGGTTGAGAGTGTTTGTAGCAGCCTGAATAACTGCCAAGGTTATACCCGCCTAAGGCGCATAGCTGTAATTATAGGAACCCATAAAAGAATAAAATAGGAAGATGAATGATTGATTGCTTGCTTTTCACATCTATCCATACTTACAGCCAGTTAAACCACTTCTTGCCCATAGATTTCCCCACAGTGAGTGTCTTTGATGCTCTTCCTAAGCCCTACATGGACTAAAGCAGCAGGTGATGTGATTAAAGGTCAGTGGTCTTGTATAGCCTTAGTACAGCATCAATAGCACTAGATATAATGAGGCTGGTCGATCCTTCAGCCAAAGCCAGAAAGCATTGCTGTAAGGGCCCCTGATGCTAATGCTACACTCTGTTGTCTTCTGATATAGGCCTTGGCTTCTCTGGACACTGTATAATTAGCCTCCATTTACTTATTGGCTGAGATCAGGTGTTTTTGTATTTCACTGACTTCAATTATTTATGTCCTGTGCTTAGTAAAAGTCGTTACTGTATTAAATTATGATCTGTTTTTGTAATGGACACAAACTAATTACTCAAATATTATTACTACAACACGCACTGTTTTAAGAGCATTACTGATATTGATGTTAAAATATCTTCTGAATTGTATTTAGAAGAAGACATGTTCTGCTGGTGTTTTGGCAGTTTTTTGGTTAGCAGCACAATTCATTGATCACATTTAGATGTTGATTTTAGATTAGAGTATAGGCAATTTTCAACCTTGGTATACTTTCCAGAAATGTGGATGTTTAAATGTTTCATAATAAAGCGTGGCCTATTATACGTATATGTAATCCAGAGTACATGGTCATATTAAGGATCTCACATTTTGCAGGTGTTTTGCAATTGTTGCTTTTAATATTCAATAACTTTTGAATATTGCATTATATTGATATCTCAGTCATCAATTATACCATGGGGAACCTTATAGAGCAATTATTTTCCCCTGAATATATAGTTTCCCCTATATTATGATTTGTATGAAGGGTTATGATTTTACATTCAATAAATTTTGCATATTGCATTGTATTCAGACCACAGTCATGTCACTTACCAATTATACCATGGGAAACTTAATACAATCTTTGTTTCCCCTAATTAATTGTAGTTTTTATGAAAAGTTATGATTTCTAAAATTAACTAGGCCTAGTTCTGCAATACAGAGAATGAAGCATATTTGTCTGCATTACAGTGATATCTGACAGTGCATGATAACCTCCCAAATGTGTGTTTTGTACCTTTGAATCTTCTGTGTAAAAAGGCATCTACATTGCAACATTTTCTTGTTTGGAGAATAGTGTGAAATTTGTGTAGACCTATTTTTGACCATTCTTTCATTTCTCACCCCACAGTGGTCTGCTGTGTGTCAGACTTTAACTATCCCACCACGGGAATGACACCTATATACTTCATGATACAAGCTCCTCTCTTTGTGCTGCTGCTAGGAGACCCCACAGAGCAGAGCTTGTTAGAAAGCTGTGCACACATTCCCACAGACACTCAAAAGGGTATACATGCATTGTAAACATTGTCTGTATCCATCCTGCTACAATAAGGTCCATGGTGTCTTCAAATAGCTTAGATCAGGGGTGTCCAAACTATGGCTTGGGTGCCAAATGCGGCCCTCAGAGCAATTATTTGTGGCCCCCAGGCTTAACTCTAAATTGGCCAAAATTTATACTGCATGTGACTCTATATTATCCAACTAAAGGAAAGCATTCAATATGTAAGAAGATACTGTATATTTTCATATTTCTCTGTGTGTTTTTTTGTCCAGAAAACAGTTAAAACCAAACTTTTGGTGAAGCGAAATCAGTCACTTCAGCAAGTGGCCATGCTTGTTATTCATTACCGACGCCAGGAGGTTATGTGATCGCCGGCGTTGGCGTGTGTGTGTGCGTGCGTGCGTGCGTGCGTGTCCGCGTGCGTGTCCGCGTGCGTGTCTGTGATCAAGATAACTCAAAAACTACTGCACGGATTAGGATGAATCTTTCAGGGATGGTCAGGACTTGTTTAAGGACGAAGTGATTAAAATTGGGTACATGTGCGATAAATTTTAATTAAGTTATTAATTAATTAAGCTTAAACTTTTAAATGCTATAACTCAAACAGTTTTTGCCAGAACTACTTCTAACTTTCTGGGCACTTACATATAATGAAGACGCATACATATGAAGACTTTGGTGCCTCTATGATAAATAATCATTGTATAATTAATTTATAATTACTTGGAGATTTTTAATTAAGCCATTAATCTTAGTAAACATGAACCAAATCTCATGAAGTTTGACACAGTGATCTGGGCTAGGCTCTATTTGATGGACATATGCAAATTATCACGATCGGATAAAAAATGCCTCTATAGCGCCCCCATGTTTATGACTCCTTTGGGACTCTTATAACTGCAACAGTTTTTG
>JAVQKG010344198.1:0-22391 GCA_036025885.1 Hypseleotris bucephala | reverse complement strand
AATGGCGGCCTCCATGAGAAAGCGATTTTTGGAACCATGCGCCACTGAGCAAAATATATTGAAATCAACGGCGGCCATCTTGGGTCCTATATCCTGATTTTATTAATACATCCATGGTGGAAACTCATTTGGAGGACTCCGTTGGGTAATGCTCTAAAAACAACGCCAACATATCGATTCCCAATCGACATTATCTTGTGTTTTATTAACTTTATATTCTAACATGGTGTTTAGTAGTAGTTCAACCTCTCTATCTGTCCACACAAACGAACCATGTTTAATACAGGATGTTGTGGTTATTTTGAAGGACTTTGATTGGCTAATATAAGTTTTAGCTTTGTGCTACACTGCCAGGCACGTTTATAACAACGCTCTAAGGCGTATTTGTGTGGATATGTGTGGATGAAAACTTTTCTGAAAACGATGCCGTGTGTACAATATAATTTTTTAAAACAATGTGGGGGGGATATTCGTTTTCAAAAATACCCGGCTACGTGTGTACATGGCCTAAGTGGCCCACTGAACACTGTTCCTTTTGGATACGTTGGCTTTCCCTTAGGTGCTAACAACAAAGGTCACAGTATTGATCATTTTTCATCTTCACTCTGTCTTTCTCTCATACACACGTCTCCACCAGAGCTTGACGGTCAGGCTGAGGACGGTATTTTTCCCAGACTCTCATCGGACAACATTAGTACAAATCCCACTGTTATATCAAAGGGGTCTAGACACACAGAAACCCATGAGCAGTGTAATACATGAGAGGGCATGTTCTCTTCTGCATGAATGCTTAGCTACAGATAGTCATTTACATAGACTATAGTGAGAGCACTTGCAACTGGACTATATTGGTTAAGCCATCACAGCAGGATTTGTCCCCGTTTACATATAGAGAGAAAATAACATCTGCTAAGTGTAATGGGGCAATCAAAAAGGTAATGCTAAATGTTTGTGTTGCTAAATGCTAATTACACTAGCTGATCATAGTTTTATTTGCAAATGTCAACAATAACATACAAATTACCACTGAAAGCAATGTATTATTACTGTTTGCAGTCAAACTATATTGTCTGTGTGTAATCATGCAGTGGTGGACCATTAGGGGCTGGGGCACCAGGGGATTTGGACACAAAATAAATATTTCACTGAATAAAAGAAATAAAAATGCAAAAAAATCTAGGGCTTAGATTTTGTGAGTTTTAATAGTTATGTGTTAATTTTGATTAATTACTGAACATTTTTATTAGTATTCTTTCTTTTATTAACACTGGTAGAAAATTGTGATTGGTTGGATGTTATTAAAAAATTAAAAAAGATGTAAAAAAAATTTAAAAAATGCAAAAATTATCTTCATTATTCTACCGAGAAGCTTATGCTAAATTGTGTTTTACTATAAGTATACTAATGTTTGTCTCTTAATCTTGATTTTATATCCCCAACTTTTTTACACCTGCTACACAGTGTTAATGCTGTTTGCTGGACACTGCACCAGAGACAAAATCACTCTTGTGTTTGCAGTGAGAAGTTTGCAGAAGTCTGTAGAAGGTATTGCTGCTCTATTTACATCCAGAACTGCAGGCTGTGTAAATAGGATGAACAGGCCTAAGGGTAAGCCAGTGGTAGACAGTGTCACATTTGGAGAGGACTGTTTGATCCAGAGCAGGCTATGCATAAGACCATGAAAAAGGCTGAAATAGTATCTGCGGGCTGGTGGAGGCTAGCACAGCAGAAGAACTACTCTCATAAAACAACTCTCCTCCTCTTGTCCCTTTTCACCCACTTTGAAATGAAATTAGACTATAGTGCTTAAATCAAGATCTCAATATGCAATAAACTTAATCAGTTCAAGAGCCCATTTTGTTACATTGTATAACTTTCCCAGAGCCATTATAATTAGTAATTCAGTGGATTAACATAAAAGCTGCAACCCAGTGTTTCAAATGAAAAATGTGTCTAACATACCCTAAAACAGCTTATAAATTCAATATTAATATTTAAAGGGTGGAATGTATTCCTATTTACACTTCAGTTACAAAGAAAATATTTGTCTCACAGTCACAATCCAAAGATATGGATGTAGTGGACTGATAGGATCAATGAAACTCAAGGAGATTATAGCCATTTCTACTTGTTGTCCAAAGCAATTAACTAACCATTGCATTAGAAGTACAGGTACCCAACCTAATAGTACCTGGGATAGGCTCAAGTACTTCACAACCCCTTACACATGAAAACTAAAATTGCATGAAGATGGGTGAAGATTTAACATCTTTCACAATCTACTTTTTACCTAAACCTTACCTTAATCTCAATATTTATCTACCTGCTACATCACCACATTCACCTGGATGTCCCCCTCATCATCTGGGTGTCCCCATAAACCTGCTGCATTACCCCATTCACCTGGATGCCCCCTAAACATGTCGTATCCATACACACACTCTGAACTATCTTAGCACAAAGGCTTCATTCACCAGTCCTGGTCACATATACAGCCTGTCAGTCCTGGGAGTGGATCCCTCTGTCATGTGGTTCTCCCTAAGGTTTCTCTTTTTCCCATAGTTGTTTTTTGTTGTTGTTGTTGTTTTTCCTTACCACGATGGAGGGTCTAAGGACAGGGGATGTCATGGGACAGTCCTTTTGTTTGTGTGTTCTTTGTGTAATGTTTTTATTTGCAATGATTCTGTTAATTGTCTGCAATGACTTTGTTTGTTGTTTATATGCACCTCTTTCTGGAAAGTCTTCTGAGACAATCTTGTGATATAGGGCTATACAATAAGGTTGATTTGATTTGAATATAAATGCAGTTTATAAAGCCAAGCACCCACTGAGAAAGACTTGTGACATTCTTCTTGTTGAAATACCTGGTGCCTGACAAACAATAAACAATAGTCTCCAGTTGCATTTTCCCATTAACAGAGAAAACACATTAGCAGCTCATATTATACAACACAAATGAATACAGGTGAGGTGAGTGAAGAATTATTCATAGTGAGATCATAGAGTATCACTTCACTAAGTCATGAATCATGCAGAGTTTGTTTAAGACTCAGTGACATGTCACACTCTCAATTATAAATGCACTCAGTCACCATGGCTAGTTGTACACCAAGATCCCATTATCATCCACCAAAAGTCTTTCTCTTTAAAACTATGTGAGTTAAATTTACTTTGTGTCTTGATCTTTAAATGTGCAAGAATGGAAAGATTTCAAGCAACTATGGGCCTTTGGTGGAGTACATCCTAGATAATGGTCAGTTAGTTCTATTGACACATACACTGGTAGACAACCATTCACTCAGGGCAATTCTCTACAACAATGCATTTCTTTGACTGGTGGGAAGAGGATGGAGAAGACAGGACATGTAGACTACTGAGATTGTGTCAGCCACTCTATGTAGGGATTGAACCCACTACCTTTTTGGTTGAAGTATTAACTTTTTTTGTTTACATATAGGCTACCATTAATTCATGTTCTGATGGGCTTCTATGTCGGCCTACTCAGCAATATTTTGTCAGTAACAGTAGGCCAGGATCATAGAATGTTTGCAGACCCACTTCATTCCCAGATAAAACCTCCCTCTCTGTGTTAAGCTTTGAATTATATTTTTATAGTTCAATCTTACTTCTTGAAATCACCTTATTTGCCAGTGTGACCAGTGGCTACCTCTTCATTATCAACCTGGCCTGCGACTGTAGGTGTGCACTTAATAAGCCTAACAGGTCACAGCGCCTGGGGACATTAGCACGGACTGGATCAATGCTCACGAGACGCCACTGCATTAACTCCTAATTACAGTGTCAAAGTGTGCTCTCGTCTCCCTGTCACACCGCGCTGCTAGCTCATGTGTGTAGTGTGTATTAGCGGTTAGCACACATGTTAGCATACTTCACAGAGCTGACCGATGGATACAGTGATAATAAGGCTTGTCTCAAAACAGAGTGCCATCCGGGGGAGATGCTTCACTGCCAGTCCTTGAACGAAATGAGGTTTTAACTGCATTGCGGCAGCCTTTGAGTGAGAAGCACATTGTTAGCCTGTGTTAGCATTATGTCGGTTAATGGACTGTTCTCTTCAGAATGACTCCTAAACTTCTACTGTCTATAAAGTCTTAATACAGTCCATTGAGAAGCGGGTGCAGTGGCTTACTTTATGAACGCTGATAATGTCTATTGCTGCAAGATTTTTTTTAAAGTAATGTTTAAGTGGCTTAGTTACACTGTGTTGGCTTTCATTAAACTACAAGAAAGCTTAAATCTTTAGTCAGCTTACTTTTTAGCCTATTAGCCAACTTAATATTGTTATATTTTTTGTGATAACACCATGCTGTCGTAGTCCAAATTTCAAGAGACTAAAAGTAAGCTCAAACTTCCATAATTCTTGAGCCATAGGTACCATTAGATGTGTTGGACTTATTCATGACGGTAGTGGTAGTAGTTTTAATTGTAGTGTGTACGCATAGCTTATATGTAAAGTCATAATTTCATCCACTGTATGCATTAATATACTTTACTTACCCAATACTACTAAGTAACTGATTTGAATAACTACCATTCATTTGAATACAACACTTCTCCCAGCTTTTCAATTGTCAACCAGTTTATGCCACACTAGTTATCCTGGCTTTCATCTCCATGTTGGTGGTGAGATAATGAGCTGGTCTGAATGAGGCGTTTAAGACAGCGGTCCCAGAGGCCTTGACTGGCAGGACATGACAGATAGCTTTGCTTGGATTAAGAGGAAAGAGAAAACAGCACAAAAGGTTGGTGCCATGATCGGACCATTGGCTGCTCACCCAACGCATTTGTGTGGGAGCTGCATTCTGCTTCTTTCTGTGTCCATTATTCAACCCACCACACCTGGAGTACGCACGGCACCTGCTACGGTCCAAATGATGCTGCCAGACAAGATGGAGGTGGCCAAAGGAGACATAAAAGAGGAAGTGAGCTCCGTAGGAAGGAGGGATGTAGGGAGCAGAGAATTAGGGGACATACAAAGTGCCAAAAGAAAATGAAATAAATGGAGAAAGGGTTGGAGCGAACCAGGAAAGGACAGACAAAGCAGAGAATGAATTAAACAACAAAAGCACAGAATGGAGGAGAGTAGGTGGTCAGGGCAGAAATTGAAATCTGGGAAATAAAGTAAGAAATCTATGTGTTGATTGGCTATTGGGGTATGAGGTGTCCCCAAAACACATCAGACCCCAATGGGCCTTAGGTGGAGTGCAGAACTGACATTAATACACTGACAAACTTTCTCGTGGGTAAGAATTGCCAATGCCTAACCACCAAGGTGTCTTTGGATCGTAGGTGGAAGCCAGAGAGAACCCACAGTAACACAGGGAGGACTTTTAGATGTATTGGCCACGTATTAATTGTTTTGACTTTAGTGGCAAAATGGGTATCAGCAGTAGTCATCTATAAAGCCAAAAAAAACAGTAGCAGTAGTAATAATATTTAGTAGTGGACTCTGTCTTGTAGTGACTGCTGTGCCAACTTATGATATCACAACTGCTCTCTGGCATTAAATAGATAATGGTTTTGATCAAGGACACGTCTCCCTCCACCCTAACCACAAACGCACTTACCCTAAAATGCATCTTTCTGATTGCTGGCAGGGGAGACACCAATGAAAAATGCAATTAATCATTGCTATGCCGCCATTGAAAAGGTTATCCCAACTTGAATTTTAGATGGACGCAAATAGAGATAAATGACCCAATGTCAAGGGTGGTTCAAAAGAGTATATCTTAAAAAACTTTAGAAGAGAAGTGAGTTTTGTCATTGGGGATGAGTATGAGGTGGCAGTGAGAAGTGAGAGAGAACTGGACTGATAGGTACTGATAGGTAGAAAGCAATGGTTTTATTTGAGTAAATTGGGGTTTTGGACTCAGTATAAATACTATGGAGTTTCCAGCATGGTATGATATCTAGTATATAGTGAGATGGTTCTGCTGCTGAGGTGGTGATGGGGCAGAAGAGAGTGAGGTGGTTTTACTATTAAAGAAGTGATGGTGGTAAGTGATATGGTTCTGTTGATGTGATGGTTGTACACTTTCATTGCTAGTGGTAATAAAAGTGAGATGGTTCTGCTGCTAGAGAGTATTATAGTTCTGCTGATAAGGTGTTGATACACTAGTGTGAAATGGGTCTGTTGGTGCTAATAAAGGTGGAGGGGGAGGTGCCTCCACTGCAGAGTTGGTGATAGAAGCGAGTGAGATGGTTCTGTTGCAGTGGTGGTGATGGGTCTGAATGGAGATATAGTTCTACTAGTAATGAGGTATCAGAATGAGAATATTATGGCTGTGCTGCTGAAAGGTGATGAAAGAGAGATGGTTCGGCTGCTAAGGTGGTAATGGGGAAAGGTGAGATGAACCAATTGAATAGGATGGACATCTGGGACTGTTTTTGTGAAGATATTGAGAACTGAACTCATGGATTGTAGAGTTGTTCCACCATACTTTTACCCAAATACAGTTTTCAAAGCTGTTGGAGCTATTGATTGCCATGTGATTGATATTTTCTGACTTTGAAAATGATGCAATGAACACGTCAATAGTAAAAATAGAATAGCTTAGAAGCTCATTCTTAGTGACAACAATAACAGATCTGAATCAATACAAATTTAAATTTTTCTTCCCTTTGAATAATGAGACTTAACTTTCTGGTCTTTAGCTGTCAGAATATAAGTGAACTACATTGTCACTCGCTGGTGGTACATTTGTAAAATAGAGCGTTGGGTATCTATCTACTTGTAATGCACAGAGACGTCTGCTCATTGAAGCACAGCGGCTGATGTCACCTGGTCTCACCTGAATGAGAAATGGAGCAATGATGAAATTAAGGAAATATGAAAACCATCAAATTCACTGACACAAGTGACAGCTCCCAGCACCCAGCAGAGAGAACGCTCAAACAAAGGACCGTCCTGACATCCATCATTAAGGAAATTAAATATAGATTAATAAGAGAAAAGAATCAAATCACACACTCAAATTGAAGGAGGTGTTTACTAAATGGCCAACTACAATTAAATCAAATACAATTTATCTTAACAACTATGTTAAATGACATCTATACTTTGAGGATCTTACTCTCATTAAGTAAGACTTCTATTGAATCCTTGTGCAATTGTGCAAAAATACTCCAATCCAGACTCCACAAAGAAAGTGCCATTTTGCCACCATGCCGTCATATGAATATCTACTAACAGTGATGAAGTTTTTTTTTATACTTCAATAACTTGACTTTATAGTACTTTATGATACTGCATTTGATCCAATCTTACAATGGGGCAACCAAGGGACAATTAACTTGAGCATGGTACTAGCTGGAATATTTATGCATGTATTTATGTTGATGGGGAAACCTAATGTAGATCAGAGAAAACATAGAAAGGCCTTGCAGAGTCCAGGAATTGAACCTGGGACCTACATTGTCCATTGCAAGGAACGCTACAAAAACTGTGTATTTCTGTGGCACCACAATATACAAAAATAGTCAAATTTCAACCTTTGCTCATTTCTATGCACAACCCGAAAGACTTTTCATATTATCTTGGTCTTGAAATAGAACTTGAGCCAAAAGATTTACAGCTCCACCAGAACAAAAAGCGTCCCTCCTATGAGTGTGCTCTGAAAAGCCTGTTTGACAAATGTTTATTGCGTGTCACCACTTTCCCCTCCGCCAACTCATTATTCTCCTTTTCTGCCTCATTCTAAACAAATGAATTCATCCAGTCCATTAAACAGACAGCCACATCAATAGTTTTTCTAACCAGCGCTATCATGATCTCGGCCCAAGGCTCGCTGAGGTGCAAAACGACCGTTATAAGTTAGCGGGAAGGACATAAGTACTGTCTCAATGGCGCCGTCCTAGTGTTCGTGAATGAGTGTGTAATGTTTCATGGAGGAATCAGCCAGGCTCTTGTCACGGCTGAAGAGAGGGGAGGATCACAATTAATTGTGTCGATTGTTGATGTTTTTGCAATTGGTCCAATCTGGGACGACGGGAACGGCTGTTGTGTTCAATTATTGTGAGGCTTATAAAGTAGATAAGAGCTTCTGGAAGCTACTCCACACTGGATTTCATTGTGAGGGTTATTATGTTGTATGTCAATGTGATGGGGAAAGGAGCTGTATGAGGGTCCCCGTTAAGATGGGAAATAAGCATTATTCAGCAGCGGGTATTAAAAGTGTGAGGTGTACGTTTCCTCAAACAAAAAATTTTTTGAAAAAAATACTTCCTGTTCTTGATGCAAAATTTGTAATCTGTCACAATTATTATTTTACTTTAGTCCCTCCCCCTGGATCTGCATCTGGATTGTTCTAGTAGGGCAGTTAGGGGTGCTTTGAGTTGGTCATTCTAACCACCAGATGGATTTAATTGGATAGAAACCTATGGTGTCCCAACTATGTCTCTGTACAGGAACTTAGAAATCACATGATATTTTTAGATGAAAAAGCATGTTTAGAACAAAATTGGAAAAACTGTTTTTCACTTTATACAAATGCAAGATGTTTTATTAATTGTGTTGATGCACAGGCAGTTTGTGTATGTTGGAATTGTCCTTTGTTTTCTGTCAATACAATTTCCTTCTCAAATTAACATGTACACAACAGCAAAGAATCTGGATTGCTAGCTAAGCCGAAAAAGAAACAAATTGTATTTACCATTCTAAGTAGTTTAGTCATGAATGAGGCAGTAAAGCTGAGCCTCATCACACCCCAAAATTACATAATCAGTGCGTTCCTGATAAAAATGCTTTCTATTTATAGTCTTCTTTTTAGGCACTCGGCATCATCAAGGGAAGTCCTGACACCAAAATAATTGTGACATTCTCTCTACAGAAACACACAGCGCTGGATGATGGAATATAAATAGCCTGTCTAAGTTATAGCCCCACTCACTGCAGCTGTCACCATAAATCCACTATTTTGTTGCACATTCTAACCTCTGCTTGGCTGACACTATTTCAATACCTGCGTTCTCCTTGGTGAATGGCACACGTCCCAGCATGCAGACAGTAGTGGCAGCTTACCCCAAACACTAAGCAAAGGGCACAATTGTTTTTTCTACCACAATGTAGCGTCCCTTCTGATTATACTGAATTTAAAGTATGTATCTGACCTTGTGTTTGGGAAGTGAGTTTGTTAAGTGTTCTTTGTGATTGGTGTCAGCATTCTGCGGGTGGGACGTCACTCAGTGGTGCTACACATTTACTGCATCGCTACATCTCTACGCTCTCTACTTCTCATTTTGTTTTAGAGATCGAAGGAAAAGATGAAATCACCACATCACAAAGCATGTAGTCTTATACATGCCGCTCCATAGTAACACAGAATTAACTGTTAACTGCACAGTCACAAAATTGCTTAAGTGTCAAAAAAGACGTCAAAAAAGAAGTTGTGAAACCAAAGACTCAAGTTCACTGGAATACTGTCATACATTGCAACACAATAGATGAGAAGATGAACTGTTAGTAGAAGCTAACTACTCTCATGCGGTCACTGACTTGCCAGTTGTTGCACAAGCGTGTTCCTGTTTTGCCTTAATTGGAATATAACAGTATTAAAAAAATAACAGTTTTTGTCTGACAATTTTTCTTTTAATACCATAATCAGCTTATTCCATCAATGGATATTTACTTTCTTCATCGCACAAGCATAATGTATTCCGAGATGACAATGCCAAGGCTCACCGGACTCAAATTTGAAAAAAAAAAAATGGTTTCATTTTCATACATGGATTGGCCACCACAGTTTCCAGACCATAACCTCATTGAGAATCTGTAGGTTTGAGAATGTAAACCATTAACTTGGACTAAGGTTGGACGAGGGGTGCCATAGATTCGCTAAATGTCAATAGTCATTGGCTCGTGGTCAGTAGTCACTGGTAAATGGTTCATAATCAGTAGTCCACTAGTCTACCTTAGTGTAATACGTCTCAAAAATCATGACCACAAATAAACTTTTCAGAAAATAGAACAGACCATACCATCAGTTTTACACAAAATACACCCACATACACATATATAATTTCTGTACTGTGCTATTATGGTTTTTATTTCAGCTCCACACTGTAGATATAATTATTTTAAACTTTCCTAACTTATTCCTTACAGTATACTCAGAAACTATCATTTGTCCTCATAAAGTGTATTCTAAGGCTACTGACGGTTTACTACAGTCTCTAAGGAGCACTCAGCTTTGGCTCCCATCTGAAAATGCTGCAGTCTCTGTCATGCCTGGCTGCCTCTCAGTGCTTTGAGGTAATGCTCTGGTTTTTCTTGGCCGCTTAAAAGTGATGGCTTTTGGCTGGGTTTAATTTAAGGGAAAACTCTAAATCGAAACCGACAGACGTTGATTGTACCAAACAGTGTATGTATGTGAGTGAGTCAGATATGAAGACCTCTTTAGGCCACTGTCCCACTACGCTTACAACAATAATCGCATTCAGAATGACACACACAAAAGGGGTTGTTGGTGTCTGTGTTGTCCTATTTTTCTGCCTGGATTTACTTCCTCTCATAATGTAGCTTGCTCTAGTTCTAGTTTGTTGCAGTGATGCATTCAAAGTCTTACTCTTCCATCTTTCAGACAAAGAAATAGATCTTATAGGGACCGGCTGACAGGATTTGGGTGTTTTTAAGAAGACACGATGGATTGTGGGATCTTAGTTGTACATGCTCTTTATTTGTCAGATAGTGGGATAGGGGATAAAATATAGATTTGTCAACTAAAATCAATGACCAGTCAAGTCAGCTTGACATTTAATTTATCGTCTTTCTAATATCCATTAGGTTTTGCATTTGACGTGGAAAACCACCACCTATAAGCAGTAAAAGTAAAATTCGATTGGATAGTAAGAGAATGAATAAATCAATGTAGTCACAATAAGTTATTAGGATATTTGGCTTTAGGGTAAAATTTAAAATGTTCTTGCCACAGTGATAATATGGCTTAAAGTGGGGTATTTTCCTACAACCAGATGTAATTTCACCGTAAGTCAAAAATGTCTAACTAAAGCAAGCATGCCTTTTCAAAAGGTTAAGGTGACTAGTGGCAATCGAGCAGTGAAGAAACAGTCTAGTGACACTACCTGGGAATATATTTTAAGCAATATGCAATACAAATCACTTTTCACAAAATACCCCATTTAATCTTCTTCCTAGCGTGTCATGAAACTTCCTTTCTGGCATCATACATTTGTTACAGCTCTTGCCCAAGTCACGCCCTGAAAGAAATGGCACTGCATACGTCCATGCTGTGTTCCCTGTGGTGAACTGATGAAACACCAGATCTTACACATGCTCCGCTCCAACTTGTGTATCGCTGAAGGGCACTGAAAAGGCTTTACCCTTGTTAGCCTGCCAGGAGCTAATGGAGGTCATTGACAAATCAAATCAGCCACCACATCGACATGGGCATGCTGAAGCTGGCATATGACATTGTTGTGAATGGTTGGTAAAAAGAAAGTGGGTTTGTCAGGTGATTAAAAAGCACTCAAACTAATTATGCGCAGTGTGGGTAATTAATCTAAATTATTATGCTTTTATTGGTGTGAGAAGCGTTTCAAATGTTGCACTTTATAGTGATTTTTGCAAATGAGGGAGTTGTAGTGAGATGAGAGATAGTTGTACGGTGGTGAGCTATGACACAAGAAGGGTTTGTAAAAATTTAAATAGAAAGTTTTATGCTAATCTACACTGAATCATTTAGGGGCACGGCTGACACTTTGAGACATACACAGACATTCAATCTAACATTCATTCACTATCGGGACAATTAGAATTCCAATTTCAACAACAGACTACTCAGAAAGTTGTCAAGATTGTGACCCAGGGATCAATTTCTTCTCGACTGTGCGGCCAGTACCACTAAGGTCTACTGCTAATGAGCTAAGCTTCCAATGTATGGTGTCCTTGAAAACCGACCATGAATGAGGTTTTGTGTTCCATTCTTAAATTTCATGTAATTTATTGTAAAGAAATCAGCTGTACTGACTCAGGGAATCTTACTCAGCCTACCTCATGTCTTGTATTATCTTACAGGTGAAAGTCAAAGCTGCCATGATCAATATTTCTGATCTGAACACTGAATGCAATGACTCAATGAAATGTGATTCTGTTTATGCCACAGCTAAGCCTTTCTGCAGCTTTGAGAGGTCACAGCCTTGGATTTACCATCACACCATCAGAGACTATTTTGAAGAGGCAGGTATGTTCTCATGCTCCAAATGATCAAAGGTTATATATTACTGAGGGGTTTAAACAAGTGACAATTCAAAACATTAATTTCATAACCAACACTCTTTTAATTTGCTTTTGGACACCTCCATCAAAATCAATCCGAACACTTGTCCTAAATGCTAGTGCTAATGCAAAGTACTTATATGTAGTTTGTCAATATATGGGCAAGCTCATAAATTAAGGTAAATTATGATTGAGTTTTTAGAAAAGGCCAGTGTGATATGCTATTACCTGTAATACTTGTACTTTGTAATTATAACGGCAAGTCTTTTTTGGAGAAATTTGATTGCTCTTTTGGTCATTATCGCACAAAATTACCCCCGAAGGCCGCCATGTTGTCATTGCTTGAAGAAATACATCTTTGATAAGCTATCCTTTCCAAACATTTGCCCTTTGTTTCTTTATCTCCTCTTGTTCCTCCACTCATCCGAACCTGTCCACAATATCTTAGCTTTCTTTGTGTCCAGAGTCCTCTAACACTGCATTGTTGCCTCACCTTTTCTTTTGGCGGGACGCATTCACTCTCACATCTCCCATTCTCCTCTGGCCCCTCAGCATTATAGGATAGCCGAACCAAGAAAGGAAAACACAATTTGTATTCAGCACCACAACTATGATGTGAGAGCAGAGGGAAATAAGGGGATTTGGGAGGGGCTGTTTGAAGATTGGCGAAAGTCATTGAACAAAAAATGCCTGGTTGTCTGCCGGCAGTTTGACGACATGCTTTGATGTGTGTTTCCCTGACCTTGATTTTTTTTTTATTAATGTAGTTATTAGTGTAGTGGTAAAACCCATGGATGTTTTAATGAAAAAAGGATGAAGGATAGCAAGATGACCGCTGTTGATTTCTATATGTTTTGCTCAATGGCGATGATGCCAAAAGGGTTTGGTTATGGAGGCTGCCATCTTGAAACCAACAGGCGCAGTTAAGTCAACCAGAATGCTTTGTGCAGCATCTGGGCAGACGCACTACTGCCCTTGAGCCACTCGACCAATCAGCACGACGGAGGGATAGAGCGGTTACGTGACTGATAATAAAAGTTATTTTTGGGCCGATTTAAGGGTTTTTAAAAGAGAAAAAAGTTTATGATGTGAAAATACATAATGTACACCACTAAATACGACTATTTTGAAAGTTGTAGGTGGCCTGTCAGTCAAGCACTAGGCGTTTGTTTTTACATTGTGGTCAATGGGAAAAATCCTTTTTGGGTCCAGAGGCATTTCTGCTTGCAGTACCACCGAGCGGCCACTAAGCACATTAGCATCACGGCAAATGGTTGCGGTACCTTATCCTGTTTTTTTAATAGATCCATGGTAAAACCTCACCGTTAGCTTGCCGCTACATTTAGTAGAGGGGTTGTAAGCATCTTATCCCAAGAGTGAAATTCGTAAATGCTCTGTGGCCCATTGATAAACTGTGTGTAGACTAGATTGACAAACTTTTGTGGATCAAAATTTTTTTCTGCAATCTTAGTTTAGTATAGCAATTCAACTCTTTGATGTGCTTTTTTAGAAGTTAAACTATTTGCTAGTGATAAAACATCACAGCTAGCTTGGTGAACTGATCCATTGCATGTGAGTTAGCTTTAGCATAGTCTCAGCCAGTGCCATGGAGTTACTGTACTGCCAATGTTCGGGAGAAGGCAGCTAATTGCGGAAGGGCTGTCAGCGCTGCAGTTTGAAGATTAGCGAAAGTCATTAGATGTAAATGCTCAGTTGTCCGCAGGCCTTTGACGACACGCGCTGCAGATATGTTTCTCTGACCTTGAGCCTTCATCAAAGCAACATGCCAATTTACACTAATGCATTTGAAGGTATTCCCCCAACAGCGTCGTTATGTCATTTTAATGATTCATTTTTGCCTAAGGAACACTTTGCGGTTTCTGTAATTAGGCACTCATCTCATAGACTGTTGTTCATCCATCTCATTTTGTGCATCATTACACTGGTGCGTAGAGTATTGACACATGCCTTTGCTGGTGTTGTTTAGAATCGGCTAAATATAGATTCTTGTATCCTCAGTTGATGGGGAGTAAGTTATGGGAAGCAGCGTGGCTAACTGCTCAACTGTTTATCGATAAGGGCACATTGGAGTGGTAGGTTACATACATGGATGACCCTTGATCTTCACGGGCCTTTTCCTAGTTTGCCACTATCATAAGCTGCACCTACTGTACACATCCACTAGGTACTGTAAGCCAAGACCAAGCTAAGGCCTACTTTGGATTTCAAGTTGGTTGTCTGTTAGAATTAGTTAGAAGACAATCGAAAAATGCAACGTTTGGGAAACTTTTAGTAACTGTCCATAATGGGCAAAGAAAACAGATTTAAAGATTTATAATCCAGATCTGGAATCCCAACATTAAGGTCTACATATCCTCAAGAATGCTGCTCATCACAACCACAACCTCAAGAACCAAGTCCAGAGAATATCATACAAAACATCGTATATGCTTTTTTTTCTTCTCTATGGCTATACAAGGTCATTTTTATATTATTCTACATGACTTGTTGAAGAGTCTAGGCTGTATATCCATGCCTGTTCAGTGTTCAGCAACAGCACTCAACAATATTGTCTCTGCTGCTCTAGACGAGGGGAGAGTGCGGTTGACCTTGCAGTAGAAACAGTTACAGCAGTGGTTGTACACACGCCAACAGGGGCATGCACTCTTACTCACACCAGTCTAGCACTTTTGGTCACACTTTAGAACTTTAGACTTGCCTATAGCATGTCCTAGCCTTACAACTAATTTGAGACTGAAGGAAGCATGAGTGCACTCACCCAGCAAGCAACAGACAACTGAGTATTGCTTTTTTAGAGGATGAATGATAAATAGAGAGATATCCATTCTCTTTTATAGTGACGTTTGATGAGTCTCACTGGTCATACACTGACGCAGATGGAGCCATCCACATTTCCAACAGTGAGTTTACCTTTGGACTTTATTGATCACATGTTGCTCACTATTTGACAGGGTCTTAGGTATTTCTCAATGGGGTAGTGTTGGTATAGAATAAAATGATAAGGAAGGAAAAATAGTGGTCTTGAATTTACATTTTCAATTTTACGTTCTTTAAATTTAAATTGACTGTTTATTTGATCAGATACATATACTTCACAGTAATTCTGCATGTTATTTTATTAACATTACTTTATCAGATTTTTCTTGTTAGGGACAAATGGTCACTGATCGCTAGTGGGCCTCACGAGGGGCTCGCCGTGCACTGGCTAATCCAGGGCTGAGACATGAAACAACTATTCACTCTCACATTCATGCACTTTAAATTGATTACTTTTTCTAGCCCATGCATGTCTTTGAATTGTGGGCGAGACCATGGTCAGTGAGAACCCATGGTACATGGAGAGGACATGCTGACTCCACTCAGAGAGACAATGAGTTTTCCAGCCTGAGCATCGAACCCACAACCTATTTGCTCTTTCACATTTGTACAACTGTATATCCCCAGGCTGCCATAGAAAAATCTCAGCTTCAGAATTCTAAATACAGCCTAATAAAACAGTAAAATGCAATGGATTCCCACAAAGCTCAGATTTCTACCTAAAAAGTGAGCAACACAAGTTCTTTGTTCCAGACCAGTGTGATGTGAAATTGAAAATAGCCTCATCATAGCCTGATCTGACTCCAGTCTAATGCGCCGCACAGATGAGAATGCTGCCTCAGCCTGATGATGCCAGATTGAATATGACACAAGGGCGAACAGCTCTCATGACATAGCACAACGCTGAATAAACATTGTCACTGAATCAATACGCATATGTCTTGTTTATCTGATCCCATTGTTGGAGTTTAAAAGAGCCATGTAATGTCTTCTTCAAGTTTTTTAAAATTCATTCTAGACACCTCTGGATTAGCAATTCTAATGTAATAATTATATTGGCGAAACGTGTTTTGATAAAATGCCATAATGGAATCACAAGCACGTGCACAGATTGTATGTGTGAACGCGATCACTCAAAAAGGCATTGCCGGATCACTCTCAAACTTTATGCCTTGGTACATATCATTAAGACGCCAAATTGAATTATTTTGGTACAATAAATATTAATTAATTAATTAATTAATTTTTGCTTAGATTTGTGAATGCAATAACTCAATAAAGAATGCACACTTTACTACAGCAGATGAAAATAATGGAAAGTAGTTGCAAGAGGTTCTTTAGTTGGATGCAGGTGTTTCTTACAAATGTGTTCAGCTCCTGAGCATGTCAGTGTCTCAGCATAAAAGATTGTACAAAAATGCATGGAATTAAAACAAAATGCAACTTGAGATGTGTTTTTAATAAGGAAACAATAAGCTAAAAAAATGAGTTTACATCGGGCCCCTTTTAAAAATTACAACAAATAAAAACACATTTGCCAAAACCATAAAAACAGAAGATTGAGACCAACTTTTATATCAGATCTGTACCTAATATAAATCAATACAAGCATATCTCTGGCATATATATCCTGTTGGGAATGATGGAGTCAGAACAGTGCAGGCAAGGCAGGTGATAAAGCCCAGATGAAGTCCGGGAAGAGGCCGGGATGGCTGATGGGATAAGGATTGCGGATTAAATAAAATGTAGAGTCAGGGAATTGGAAATGAAGGTCACAAGGATGAGGTGGAAGGACAGTAAGAGATACAGGAAAGACAGGAAGTAGTCAAACTGTGGCTAATGGAAGCAACTGGAGACAAGACCATGATACATTTTCAATAAAGAAATTAGCAAAATGTCAGAATTACAATGGCTTTGACAAATGACAACTACAACCTTCAAAGCAACATGTAGGTATCAGACCCTGGTTAGGAAACATTAGTGAAAGTACCTCAAATTGTATGTAAATTTTGGATTTCTCGTTTTTGCTGGATAAGTCTCTACAAAAATGTTGATGGCTACAATAGATTTTTCATCATGTACTCAAATTTACTCTATACCTCACCACAAATCCTACCAAAACAACTACATTTTCCCTACAGTCAGTCACAGTTAGAAGAATAAACTGACAACTGTTCAGTCATATTCAGTGTACAAGCCATTTTTGATTCACCAGTTCATTAGAGGACACAGACTGGACGATTTTTGACTATAGCATTACCAATGTCACTAAATTGAAATAGCTACAGTGAATGGATGCTAACTTGAAAGCACTAACATCTACAGTACAGGACACATACTGCACAAAAAAGTTAAGCTAACCACATCTGTCCATCTCCCTTACATCTTCCTCGCTAACAAAAATGAATAATTTAAATACTACAACATCCTCTGATTTACCAAGTTTGCCCAAGGCCTGTAATTTTGTCATGTTTGAGTCTCTCTTACACATCTGTCGCTCTAGGACAGTGTGTGCAAATAAGACAAAGAATTAAAATACAGCACAATGTGAACAAACAGTGGTTGTTTAAGTGAAGACAAAGAAGGAACAAAAGATAAATTCTGAATTATGCAGGAAGAAAATTGTAATGTGATGCACTGAAGCCAATTCTATCAACTTTAAATGCAGACAGATTTTAGCTTGCAGTCCAATCGTAACAATTCTCAATACATTGTACTCCCTTTAAGAGTTTAATTCTGTAGAAGTCTCAGTGGTGCCATGCCTCAGTTTGTCAGTGATTTGCTGCAGACTCATCTCAGAGCTCTGAGCTAATGTGAGCTGAGGTCAGGATGTTCAGTTTGAAGTTCACCCGTCCAGATGCTGCGGTGTTTGATGGAGCGCCTCCTGTTACGCATTCTGTCAGAGCAACTTTGTTGAAAGTTTAACCAAGTCTCTGTTGTTCACATGATTAGTTTGGACTTTTTTTGCTGGGAAAACTATAAGAGGGCCTTCTTTGTGCAAAATCAAGTCATTGTTATGATGAAAAAAGCATAATAAGGGAAAAAGTAATAAGTATTTTTGTGAAGTTTTCTCCCAGGAAGGAATAGTATTTAGGAATAGTAATTAATATTCAACTGGAAAGCACTCTAAGTGGGCAGACCTCCGCCAAGGCAGGTAATTTCCCTTATACACTCTTAAACTATACTAAGGAGAATATTCTGTGGGACTGGGCACTTTCTGTGAAGGATGGGGGGATGGAACTCTTGAATGCCATGTGCTGTATAGGAATGCCTCTGGGCTAACAGATGCAATCCAGACAGTAAGCTGGATCACTCCAAAAAATGAATCAACTTTTCCTTGTTTCATTCCTGTAAACGCCATCAGACGAGAAAAATGGCATTAGACGCACTATAGCAAATGCCTACGCCACAAGGTGAACATATTCAGTCCCATTCTGTACCAGTGCCAAATTCAGCCTCAGGTTTAGTCAAAATGCAAAGTTTTATGTTATTTTATTTCATTCTATGAACCTCTTTATTCTAAATGTTTTATCTATTTCCATTGAACTAGTGTTCGTTTATTTCGCCCACAGGAAATCCTCCAGGGACCAATTCCTTACATATAGGATAGAATTAAAACTAAGATGGCCGGCTACCACTAATAGACCCTATATATAAATCTATACGTTGCTCCCTCGAGACGTCTTTCTTTAAGTGGCTTTGATGAATTGGGTCACACCATCAGCCTATTTCAATTTTCTTTGTTTAAAAAAAAAGATCTTTCTGGAAGTCTCAGTCCCTTTCTGCTGCCACTCCGTCCTATCTGAGCCCGGCTTTGTTAATGATCTCATTTAAGGGGTCAGGAGTTTTATAATTGGAAGCAGACTCCCTCCTGATGTCCCGGGATAACCTCTGCGTCACTCTGAAGTTAGCGCCCACTCGGTGACCTTGGTAAAAATACTCACACTTATGTCACCACAAGTCTCAAGAAACTCACTGCTATTATAGACTTCATCCGTTCAGTTAAAATTATAATTGTAAAATGTTCCAAAAGTTAATTAACTACTAAAATACACCCAGCATACAGATGCAACGCTAACATTAGGCAAAAGCTGCTTAGAGCGTCCTCATAAATGAAGGCTAAAATAAATATGTCTAGCCCGCTACTGCATATCCCAGAAAGTAGGATTTTGTGTTTATAATGGGTCAATAATCAACATTGCCTATCGGAAATTTTAACGCATTCTGTACAATTGCCAGATAGGACTAAAGATACTAACTCCAGCTACAAGGGGTCAGTAAAAAACAAAATATAAAAAAATAAATTAAGCATTGTGTTTAATTTGAGGATTTTACAAAATAGCGAGAGACATTTTGTTTGTTTTTTTAAAGACACAAAACTGATCCAGAATCTGTGTTTATGTGCTATTGTTGTTGATTTTGACCTCGGTGATGGGACAAAACATAGAGAGAGAATTTACCAATCATCACCTCCTGTCTGGGGCCACTGAGTTGTACGTCTTTATTGTTCAAAACAACTTAATAAGAAAACAAACAATGAGTTTCGGTGAGGGGCTAAAGAAACAAAACATTTATCACAGGACAATTCTTCAGAAAACAAATACTCCAGTGCACATAAAACTGGAGGCTTTGAAGAATCTGCAGTAAGCTTAAGTCAACTGTAGTTTTTGGGAGCAGTGCTGAGAAACTCTAGCACCCGTGAGGAGTATTGCACACTGTAAAATTTGACATGTTAAACTTCCTTAAAATATTTAGGACACTGATTTTTATAAAAAATACTTAGGGGCTGATTTACTAAAGGTTTGCTGGCTTGCTAATTTAGTAAGACATGCAAAAATTTGACAAAACCCTTCCGCACATGAGGTTTGCGCGTGTTTTGCATCTCTCAGTGGGGCAAACTGAAGAGAAGACATTTTTGCTACTGAGACTCAATGACATGTAAAAGCAGGCGGTCATGGGCAAAAGAGAGAGTGAGCAAAAAATAAGGGTGGAGGCAATGCAGATTAGATACTGTGGCGGTTGTTATCTGATTTATCAAGACTGCACCAGCTAATATGGCATCAAAATATAAATATTTTTGGTTTGCACATTAAATTTGTTTTTTTTTAGTTCTCATAGCAAACCTCCCACCTTCTGGATCAAGGATTTTTTTTTTGAAGAATGGCACCTGTATTAAACGCAATACCGATTTGGATGAAATTTTCAAGGAAGGTCAGGAGTGACACAAGGATGAATACTTTTTGGGAGTGATCCAAATCACTGTCTGAATCCAGGATTTTTTTTCCAAACTACGCCAAGTCCCAATCTTTTTTTTTTTTTTTTTGGAAAAGTGTTGAGTCCCACTGAGGGTTCTATTTCTATTTCCGTTTTTCCAGATTTTTTACTAGTGAAATTTTACAGTGCATTAATAACTGCAGCCCATTCAGCAAAACAGCTGCATTTGACCTTGGCGATGAGATGTACCATAGAGGGGGATGTTGCCAATCAACGCCTCCTGTCTGGGAATAGGATGACATTGAGGTATTGTCAGGACGGGCCTGTCTTGTGTAAATGGGATTGTGTGCACAGTGGGAGACAGGACGACATGTCAATTTCATCTGCGGAGTTACGATCAAGAAGGTTCTCATCAGCGTTGATAAACATATGTGTCTCTAAACGTAGTGTACCACATCCTGCAGTTACAAGCTGCAGTGGTGCAATTAGGAACTGACAGGGAGCCAAACTGTGCTCATCATTCATCTTCTGATTTACATACCATACAGCGCTCCTGTCTAATGGGAAGCTATGCAATTTGTGTCTCTTGTACTGTATGTGGTAAACTGATTTTGTTGAAGTTATTACCATGACTCATGTTTCTAGATCACAGACTGTAGAGAGGTTTTAACATGTATAAGATTGGTGAGATGCTGAGATTTAAGGATATAGTGAGATGGTGCAGAGATGGTTAAATTAAGGTTACATTATTTGCTTTGGTGTCCCCTGAATGGGATCCTACCCACAATTTAGGTGTACTCAACTGGTAAACCTTGAATGCAGTGTCCAAAGATTTGCTGGAGTGGCTATTCTAACTCTAATATATGCTCATAAAATAGTAGCGGATAGTGGCTCAGAACGAGGTAGAGCTGGTACTGAGGTCTGGTAAATTCTACCATTGTGTCCGTGGACATGGTATGGCTGCCATGTTTCTGTTGGTCAGCCTCAGGGCAGATGTACCACCTGTTGGTAGGTTTAAAGAATGCCCTCATTTTATGTTTTTTTGTTTTATTTTATAATTTTTCTTGCTGTGGATAATTGCTTATGTTTACTTTATTAAAAGCAACAGTGGTGGCTAGGCTATTGTCATAGTATATTTTATCAGCATCTACATCTACATTTAATTAATGCTTTTTTAAACTAAGACTTAAAAAACACAAAAAACATCCAAGCCTCTTGGCGCAAAATCAGTGTAAATGGGAATAGTCTTGGAGTGACCTCAGTTCCAATGGCGTTTTAATTACCAAAACAACCTCTTAGCTGACAGACGAACACATTGAATGAATGACTATATGAGACAGTTGCAGCCCACAGTAGCAGCTCACAGGTGGTGGAGGCTGGGAAGAACAGTGGAGAAGATGGATGTGGACAAGTGCTTGTGGAAGTGGAAATGAAGGTCAAGATGAATGTAGCAATCTGCAACACATCAGCGCCAAACCATTCACTCACCACAGTGCTACTATATATTATCATTATGTTGTAATTGAGTCATCATCATTTAGCAGCTGTAACAAACATTAAGTCATCATTTCAAACATATGGGAATGTGACATAAGCCATACCATTGTCGTTTTGTTCATAATTCAAGAGGGTCTGTGTTAAAAGCATTCAGAGAGCACGTACAATAGAGAGCCCTATATTGCAGTGGTAAAACTATAGGCCCTGGTGTCATGTTCAGGGGTAAATGCTCTATTATTTGAACCATGGCACCATTGGATATTAAAACAGTTAAGTATTCACTAAGCAAAATGCAGCATTAAATGTGCTAAGGCTTTTCCCCACTTCAAATGTAGTGGAATTTCTGTCTTTTTTCTTAGGCCCACTACTGACCATTTTTGAGAAATGATGTGCCATGGGAACTTGTATTGATTGGAACGCAGATTTAAATAGTTTTCTTAATCTAATTTGATGGGGAGTCAATAATGATGCATTGGACAATCTGATTTAGTGTGTGGGTTAAAACAAAACAGACACTTTTTAAATACAATGGTAAGACGGACAGTAATAAGAATATTTCTCAGCAGATTTACAGTATTTTATAATGTTG
>JAVQKG010344177.1:0-10463 GCA_036025885.1 Hypseleotris bucephala | reverse complement strand
CTTTCATTATAAAGTGGGGCAAAAAAATACCGAGGTCCGGACCTCGTGGACCTCAATGCTGGTTACGGCCATGGTCTGAACTCCTACAACTCAAACAAAGTTGTAAATGTTAGCGTGCTGGCAGGTGGAAGTCTAAAAGGGAAAGTACAGGCTTCAATGAAAAATAAAATTACGAGGTTGGAGTGAGTAGCTAGCGAACATTAGGGTTCTTCACGCTTTACACAGAATCCGTCTACAGTGCGTCTCGTGGAGTTATTAAGCTGACTCGTGACATCAGCTGTAGTCTGTCAGCCTCTGTCCTCTCTCTATCGCCACGAGATAAGCTCGAAAACGCCTTTTACCCTCTCTACACCTCGGAGCGTTTGGAGCAGCGTGTGTGAGCAGGCACACACAGTCACCCCGCTGCCGCTGCTGCGCTCCGTGTCTCCCCTTTGTAATCACACGGCGATGTGAGTTTGCCGAAAGCCGTTAAAAGTCGTTTTGGTTCAAGGGAAAGTGGTAGTAATGTCAAGCGATTAGTAACATATTGTTTTATTGACATCATTTTGTTATTATAACACAGGACACAGCACTTTACCATTATACTCGTATATTCCGCCGTTTAGTTTGGACACGGAAGTGCCGTGTTTTCTACTATGATGACGTAGTCACTAGCCATCCCCTGCCTACTACAATTTAAAATCCACTCTCATTCCTAGCAGTAGCACCCATCCTCATAGCCAAACTACCCAAACTACCAGTAACCTTTCTCTTTCTGATTACAACAGGCAATAATAGGCCTATAAACAGGTCCTTTTTCTGAGTGTTTTGTTCCTATTTATTTAATCCTGGAAAACATGCAAAAGCATAGACCTATCAGTTGTTTTTTGTTTGCTGAATAATTGGCCCAAAACACAGATAAACATTTCAAAAAACAATCACAAGTCTTTGTCTTTTTGGTGTTTGGGGTGGGCATGTGTGACGCACAAAACAGCCATAGTAACATTATAATTTCGGGTTCTGTTCCAGCTCTCCAACCTGGAGAAGAGTGACGCATGACGCGTTGGGAGGCGCGGCAAACTTCTCCCATAAATTCCATCTGCTCCATTCTGCCTTCAGACAGAGAGGTCGCATCTCTCGCTCATTCTAAAGGATCTTATTCTATCACTATAAAGCATCACAACAGCAGCAAGAATGATAAAGAAAATGTGCCCGTCCGAAAATGACTTCGACATACCGGCAAAAAACTGCCACAGGATGGTGATTCTGGGCTCCAATAAAGTTGGGAAGACCGCAATCATCTCGCGGTTTCTGAACGAAAGATTTGACGATCACTACACACCTACTATCGAGGACTTTCACAGGAAATTATACAGTATCAGAGGACACGTTTATCAGCTGGATATTTTGGACACGTCTGGAAATCACCCGTTCCCTGCAATGAGGAGACTTTCAATTCTTACTGGTAAGTTTAGGCCTAAATTAATTAACTAATTTTCTGTTTCTTTAATTGTCTAGCAAGTCGATCTTAAGAAAATAAAGTGACTTATGATTAACCTTCTATTGTGTCCTTAGGTGATGTGTTCATCCTGGTTTTCAGTCTGGACAACAGAGACTCCTTTCAGGAGGTGCAGCGGCTCAAGCGTCAGATCCACGAGACCAAGTCCTGCCTGCGAAACAAAACCAAAGAAAACGTGGACGTCCCGCTGGTCATCTGCGGCAACAAGTGTGATAGGGACTTTTATCGTGAAATCCAGGAGGAGGAAATTGAGCAGCTTGTTGGGGGAGATGAGCATTGCGCTTATTTTGAAATCTCTGCAAAGAAAAATATAAACGTGGACCAAATGTTTCAGACTCTGTTTACAATGGCAAAGCTCCCCGATGAAATGAGCCCCGACAGACACTGCAAAGTTACACTGCAGTACTGTGAAGGTCTTCACAGAAAGTCCTTCAGAAATAAGAAGTGCAAAGATGGGAATGCATACGGCGTCGTGGCTCCGTTTGCGCGAAGACCTAGCGTGCACAGTGACTTGATGTACATAAAAGAGAAAACTGTAGGGAGCAGCCAGTCAAAGGAAAAGGGCTGCATCATATGTTGACATGATTTGGACATGTTTGTTGTTGACTTTTTGGACTTGTTTAAGCCTTTGACACCAATCAATCATCTTATACTGTGGGCGTTTTGGTCCATGCAGGGTCACGATCAGCTGGTTCACCTCAAAGAACAGCTATTGTAGTGATACAGTAGAAGCTCCGAGAATGAATAATAAATACTGTAGCCTATAGGGGCACTGAAAGATGTTTACATTTTTTTAACCTTACAAAACTTGAATGTACTGTATATGTTGCATAATGAACAAATATAAATTCAATGTATTTATTGTCTACGTCTTTTGTATTAAGAGAAAATAAAATACTTTCATACAGTCACTTTTACTTTTCCTCATTTATGATTGCATGTTCTCCACTCCTAATCTACATACATGTTGCATGCAAATAGGACTATCCTTTCTACTCATTCTTAAAAATATAACATATACAACACATGTTAGGGCTGTAACTATTAATCAGATTAATAATGATTAATTGATTATTGAGATCATTGTCAACTAATTTAGTAATCAAGTAATTGTTAACTGGAGCATACAGACTCTAAAACATGACATTTTGCTATCCACCTATGAATCAATTAATCATAAAAATAATCAACAGACTTATAAATGAGAAAATTTAACGTTAGTTGCAGCCTGATTAAATCTTATGGAGGTTAGTCAGTTTTATATTGCTTCAAAGAAAGTCCAGGTGTGGTTGTCCTCAGGCTGATACTTCTGCACATTCTTGAGCTGTGACCCCCGAGTCAAAGGTGAAGAGGCAAGAGGGGGCAGTTGATGATGGCCACACTGTCTTTTGGAGATATGTTACAAGCTAACAGCAAACTGATATGAATGCAGTCCTTGTTAATTTATGCAACAACAAGAACAGATAATACAGTATATGAGAAAATAATTCATCCTAAATCACAGACTATGCACAGTCCTAAAATGCCTACTTACATAACCTAGGGGCCCTTTTTGCCCCACCCCTTTTCTTTTAGTTCCTCAGCAGAAAAATGCTTAGGCCTACTGAAGGGAAACGAAATAAATAAACAATTACTTTAATGTTTTGACGCTAACGTGGAGTTTTAGTAGGCTACAGTCTCATCATGATAGATAAATGTGAAAACAAATTTAAAAAATCAAAATAACAGAACAATTACTGTATCGAGTTTGTGTTACCCAACAATGATTTCTGATGTATTGCCTATGTCTACGTAAGGAACATAGGCTAGTTTTCCAAGTCTGCAGTGTGTTGTTGACGCTGTTGATGAATATTAAACCTACCAATGCAGTCATGTTTCACTTCCTCCTCCACTTAAATATGTGAATATTATTAGTCTGATAATTAACAATAAAGCTGTTTGGCTCACCGACTCCCTGCCGCAAGTGACGCGGGTTGACGTGTCCACTGCCCCCACAAAACTTTCAAACTCCTGGAAAATGGTGAATTGTTGCGAAGAGACTGGGAGCATAATGCAGCCTTCGGGATCATAGTTGCACAGCTGCAGAAGTAGAAGCACCGCGCCCCTAAAGAGAAGATTTGAGTCTTTGCTTCAACGAGTGTTTACTGCAGCACGCTTCAGCCGCAACAGGCCGCACTGACAGAAGCACAGAGGCGTAACTTAAGGAGTTATCCAACAGCTTCCAGCGTCTGCTCGGACCTTGATCCACCACTACTAAACAAACACATTACTGGCACACTTTTAATGGAGCAATCTGTTTTCAATCCTGCAGGGGGCGCCATAAGGCAAGCAGTAGTAAACAAATAGTCGTAGTAGGCCTACACCAATTCAACAACAAGTATCATGTAGCATCCCAGTGTGGGCTTGGAGGTAAAATAAAACGATTCATCAATGCAAAAAACAGACACACTTTAAGGTACTTTTTCAAATGGCAAAACGAATAGCCGATTTATTCCATGTGTAGAGAACATGACTATAATGAAATGATATAAAACTAAATTATGTACAAGGCGACTGCAAAACATGTAAACCAAAAACCTAAAAATTGTAGCCTGAAAGCCATTTTTATCACAGAGCAACAGCCGCTCATACGTCGGCTACAACTGCCAACACCATCTGAAATTTATTTGACACAATATCTGAGACATAAAGTAGCCTACTAGCCAACATTTTCTTTTGAGAGTCTAAACTAAAGAAAATATAGTGTTTAATTAATACCTTTTGAAGATTACAGAGCATTGTTTACACTTTTAAATAAACAAAATATCAACACCAAACCTAAACCACTTCATCACATTAAACTAGCTCATCACCAGCTCCATCACGCCAGGCCCTTTTCAGTAACAAACAGCTCTTCTTTTAAAAAATAATATCGTCCTCTCTTGTCCATAAGCTCTTGGTGTGTGCCCTCCTCAACAATGTTTCCATTTTCTAAAAAGATGATGTGGTCTGCTTTCTCCACAGTCTTCAGCTGATGGGCTATCACCAGCACTGTACGGCCTGCAGATAGGATCTCAGTCAGGACCTAAACACAGATGGAGATAAGCTTTACTCATGGACAATGGAAATTGCTTGGTCAAAGTAGCTTCGTTGCACACAAAAAATTTGACCAGAAACCAGATATGAAAATCCTCAAAATATTAATCTTCTTTATCCTTTTTCCATTAAAGGTGTAGTCTGTAAGTTTAATAAAATAAGAAAAAATAGAAAAATTGACAATCAGACTGTAGCTGCTATCAAAGGTAACTCTCATATATTTCAGTTCATATATATTTCATAGTTAAGATATAAATAAGTAAATAAAAAAGTTAAAATCACATAGTTTAAATAAATAAATTCATGGTCAATACATAAATAATAATTTATATTTATTTCTTTTTTATTAAAAGCTTTGTGTAACAAAAAGGGGACCGCTGTACAGGCATACTCACTAACATCAAAGGGACATGTGCTGTTGCCTGCGAGCCTGCTATCTAAAAGCTCAAGCCGTCAAGTTTTGGTTTGAAGAAGCATAAAGATATACACCCCCTGAAGTTTACCCTCTCGGGGCCATGCGCCTCATCATTTGTGTTATGTGACTGTGTTTGTAATGAGCCAATTAAGAGATACTTTACATGTGATACCCTGCAATTTGTGCTGGATTTTGTTGTTTTCTATGTGATTTTCATTTAATATTGTCTTCAAGTATGTCAAGAATTTAAGGTTTAATTTACGTTTCCTGTGTTTTTATTTAAGCCAGTTCTAATGGCATGTTGGAAGGAGCATGTAAAGACTGTTAAAGTCCAAGAACGTCTTGAGCCTATGTTAAAACTTGAGGGGAGTAACACAGACCATGTTCTGTGATATAAAGTAGGTCATCTGCATTCTTTAGAGGCCAGGGGAGGCTAAAGAAAAAACTCGACTACTATTGGTAAATCTGGTAAGCCTGACCTGATGTTGCTCTAGAGGCAAGGGGAGAGTACAGTGAAAAAATGTGGCAACTTTGAAAATTTCTATCTAGAATAGGGCTAGCAGTCTTTTTTGATTTTATTTTAAACATTTTTACAGTCTTTACAACTTACAGTCTACACCTTTAAAGGTCAGATGACTTATTCCACCTTGGGCCTTTGAGCACACCTTGGACAGTAGTCATATAGTTAAAGGGCTGAGAGAGAACGCTCAGCCAAAAGCTTGTGTGTTGTGTTGTTTTGTACTATTCACTTACAGCATGTTGTGAAATAACGTCCAGTTTGCTGGTGGCTTCATCCAGAATAATGACCTGAGGATCTCGGACCAGAGCTCTCATGATGGCGATGCACTGTTTCAGCCCCTCTGAAAGTTTACCTCCGCACTCTCCCGCATCTGCCAAGACAGCCCGAAATATTTAATAGATTAACGGCCATACATTACCGTAAGTCAGACAAATGAATTTCTCATTTTTATCAACTTTTCATAGAAGAATATGTACAAGTTTCTTAGTTTTTACCTGTATCATATTCATTGTCCAGATCTGAAAAGAAAGACTCTGCTTTGATCTTTTTGGATGTTTCTGTGACTTTCTCCATGTTGCTTACTTCAAGGCCATACTCAATGTTGTACCTCAGTGACCCACTGAACAGCACAGGATTCTGGGATACCACAGCCATCTTTAAAAAATACAAATAAATGTTACATATGGCAATGTTAGCATTAGCATAAAACAAAATAATATGTTGTAATATAGTATGAATTAAACAGCAATTACATACACATACAATACAATATATTTACCTTGTTATGGAGATATTTCTGCTTATATTCGTGCAGTGGTGCGCCGTCCAGCAGGATCTGCCCCTTCTGTGGCTCATAGAGCCTCTTCAGCAGACTCACACAGGTGGTCTTTCCGCTGCCGGACGGTCCCACAATCGCTGTCATTTTTCCAGGACGCAGCTCCATAGATACTGACTGCAGCAGTACAGTTACAAAAAGAGATTGTTACTTTAAAAGGCTGTACATTTATTTTAATGCATATTAATTTTTGGATTCATATAGATTTATTTAAACCAGTAAGACCAATGCAAAGAAAAATGTTTAAAGCTTTACTCTTAAATATGGACGTAATTTATTTGAAACTATATGTTAAAGTTAAACCATTTAGACAGTCTCCCCTCATAGATCACAAGTCACTCTATGCCCTCTATGTTACCTTAAGTGCTGCTGGTTTATCTGCTGATGCTGAGGGGTAAGTGAAGGAGACATTTTCAAAAACAATTCTTCCCTTCAGTGTCGCTGGAGCCAAGTCTCCTTCTTTCTTACACTTGGGTTGGCGATCGAGATAGCTGAAAACCTTAGATATTACCCCCACAGTGCTGACAGTCTCACCATAACCATAGAGCATCTCCTGTGCCACAAAGAGTATTAGTTAAAATAAAATATACAGTCAAAGATTCAAACAGGAAAGTCTAGAAACATTTTATTAGACAAGATATTGGTATTCGGTAAGTAAGTATTACCCATTGCAAAACTAGTATTGGCAAAATAATAAAAGCCACAGTGGATGCAATGCTATAATTGAAATAGCTTACCCTCAAGTTATATGACATGGGCTTCTGGTACAGCAAAAAAGTCACCAGTCTACCAATGCTGAGCTGATCGGACAAGATCAGTTTGCGAGCTTGTATCAGAATGAGAATCTTTATACCAAGAGTGAGCATCTTAAAGGAAGGAAACCAACTTCATATTCAAATACAGTACATAAAGATATATTTTAATAAATAACCATTAAACACTCACCCTTCTCAAAAGACCAAAGACAGCACTGTAGATCCCAGATTTTCTCTTCACTGCACGCAGCTTCTCCAAGGCCGCGTTATACCTCTTCATTTCATCATTTTCTGCGTTAAAACTACAAACTGTCTCAATGCCTCTCACTGTCTGTAAAACCAGATCACTGATCTTTGCATGGTGATCCTGCACCTGCTCTTTCAGCTCCTGTTTTAAAAAAAGATTCAGACAATGAAATTGATGTACTATATCAGTCTAGTAGACAATGATGCAGAATATTTAGAACAAAACAGAAAAGTAGAAATTAATTAATACATTTCATGAAACAGACTATGAATATAGTTGAATGAACAATGAATAAGTTTGCTTTAAAAATAAGCTGACGAATGAACTTTTTTTATTAACAGACCATAGTTTTTGTGTAGTACCCTGATATGTTTCGACTCTTACTCTAGAAGTTGTCATCTGATGTTGCAGTGATTTGTTTTGTTTTTGGCTCTGTTCTCTAACTACCTGAAGCAGTAGAAGAACCAAGTAGAAGCCATCTGCAGTCTGACTTAAGGACAGAATCCCAGGTGTGGGACAAAACGTATGTCCCTTTGTCTAAATTTACTCTCCTGGGGGCCCGCTTCCTAATTTTGATGGCTTGTCAAAATCAGGACACGTTGCTCTCCTACTGTTCCAAGTTGTAGGAGAATCGTGCCAAAATCTGTATAAATCAGCTCACAAGACACGTAACTGTAACACCTTATGAGGAAGACTACAGTAGACGTCAAATCATATCAAGGAAGAACACAAAAACTCTGGTCTCTGTTAATAAGAAAAGTTAATTTAGCATGTTTATTTGAAGACCAAATGATTTTTAATTTGTAAGTTGATGAGTTAAAGTTTGTCTGCAGTGTTCACTATCTACTATGTGTATCCTATATATACTGTAGGGAACCAGAATCAAATGATGCTTGCATTGTCTGATCAAAGTGATTATCTACTGCATATCAGTTTGTTACGTTGGCTCCATATTAGATACCAATAGTTATAACACATAACATTATGACAAATAATGCTGCCTCGTCAGTGCATGTGTTTTGCTGTAGATTTAACTCTTACCGTTGACAGTGAAGTGTATTTGTTTTGAACAAGAGCCAAAAGGGGCATCTCTATCACAGTGAGGACAGTGAGTTCCCAGGACAGGTTTACCATCACATACAGCATCAAAAATGTTTTAACTGTGCTACGAACCAAAACATTAGAATTAAGAGCCACAGTGCGACCCATCCTGTCCACATCTGAGTGCAGACGGGAGGACAGTTTCCCTACAACAGAAACAAAACAATTATCAGTTATTTATTCATTTGCAGGTGCTTGGAGACTGTTACAGAAACTATGGGCCTTAGGTGGGGTACAGCCTAGGGTAAACATTGGTCAGTCACAGAGCTGGCAAAAAGACATTCAAAGACATACAACCATTCACTTTCTCATTCATAAGGAGCAATTTAGATTAATAAATCTTATGTATGTAAATGAACAATGGGGGGAGTATAAAGAGAAACAGGGAGGACACACAGACACAGCTTAGGAGACTGAGTGTCAACTAGTGAGAGAATTGATCCCACAACTCCCTTGAATTTACCCGAGTTGTTCTCATCAAAGAACTGTATTTCCTGCTGCAGAAGTGTGTGGAAGAGGAGATGCTTGAGTCTTCTATTGAGTCTAACAAGACTGAACATGAATAACCCTCCACGGACTCCAGAGAAGAGGGTACTAGTGGAGAAAACACCAAAAATAATGAAGAAAAATAATATACAAAATAAATTATGTGTTAGGATGAACAACTTTACCTTCCTAGTGAGACAATTGCTAGCTTTGTAATGGCGTAGTAGAAGTTGCTTTCAACCACTGACCCTCCGAGCATGTCTATAACCTCCCCCTGGTACAAAGGAATAAATGTATCACCTGTAAGAACATTGAAATAAATAATTAAGGGGAACAAGTAAACCTTTTCAATTTGCAAAGTCACTCAAATATGTGTTAGGGCTCAAATGTAGGACTCTCATAGTTGGTCTTTTACTATTTTAGTATACTCACAAATGACACCTCCAATGAGGAAACTAAACGCAGCGATGAGGTAAAACACGTCAGGTTTAAAAAACTGCAGGAGCCTCAATAGCAACTGCCTTGCACCTTCTACTCTGGGCTTTCTTTTGGCAGATTTTCCATCACAGAGGCCCAGCTCCCAGATCAGACAGGCCAGCAGGGAGGACAGGTTACTTAGGGGGATTTTGGTGAGGTCTGGCCATGGTCCCCTGTACGGTTCGTCAGTTTTTGACATGAACCACCGTCCACTCTCAGTGACAGGCCAGAGGAGGCACAAGTGGAAGACCAACCTGCGCAGGACAGGATTGGATTTCCCATCTGTCAAAAGCGAGGTTAAATAATACAGAAAAATCCACTTAGCCGCCGCAAACCCCCACACTCCGGCCAGTCCGATACAGCTGGGGCACTTGAGAAGGAGCAGGGCTGTCCAGTGCGCCCAACCCAAGGCTATGTCGAAAAGAAGAACCAACAGACCGCAGGTGACCGCTTCGTTCATGTTCGGATTTTGGAGAACAACACTGCAAAGACAGGGCAAGTAACTGAAAAAATACCGTGCAAAATTATTACACCTTAATGATTTTAGGCAATGCGTTTCTCTGTAGGCTAAGTCTAAGTTTCAAGATGACTAAACCATGTCTTCATATTTGGATACAAGCAATAGCCTACTTTGACTTAACTAAGCCGCACTACTGGGCTACAACAAATTTGACTATAACGCCATTAAACATTCAGGCTAACTTTCAGCAAACATGCTATTAATATTAGGAACACTTACAAAAGGTTGTGCCTCACTCATGTCCTGGTTTACTTTCGGTTTCACTTTTTAAACATTGAGTTTAAAAGCAGTGTTGTAATTACTTTTTTGATCACTAGATGGCGACAAAGCACTGTCTTCATCTCCATGACAAACTTCCATCAAAACTGCACAAAACTGTTGTCTTGGTCTGACTTGAAAATTTAATCAGGACATGATGCTTCTTTAATCTAAAATATAATTACACCCAAAACAGACATATAAAGACATCAAAAACAACAAATACAATTTAAATACTTTTTATTATTTTTTACTGGATATAACAAATAAATATTT
>JAVQKG010344148.1:0-10274 GCA_036025885.1 Hypseleotris bucephala | reverse complement strand
GTCCTCAAGGCTCACAGCTTTCTTTCTCAAAAACCCCAGACCCAAACTAAAGCCAGTTTTGTGTAGATGTGTAAACTGTTTTACTAATTATATCAAAACTACACAGGCTAATCTTGAATGTCCAGTGGCCATGGCTTCGCAGTGCCGAATGGAAGATCATCAAAGGCCACTATAACAGCACGTCTATATTCAATGCTTGTTTCTCTGTGCATATGATGCCATTTGACATAAAATAAGCGGCATTGTCCCGCGCTTCTCTCCACTCGAGTCCGCATAGATGCCCTGTCTCTCGAACTCGATGCCCTACGTGCTCTGATGCTGCGGTACTCCTCGACACAGTTGTATACAGTAGATCGCGTGAACGCCGCGCCGGCTGAAATGAGAGGCGTCCAGGTGGATGACGGCCACAACGGCGCGCTCCCGACAACACAAGTGAGTAAACCAAAGAGCTCGGAAAGCAACAGGTACCGCCGCTTGTTCGCCCTCCTCTCACAGCGACCTCCTCCGCGGATACAGCCATGTTAATATGGAGGCTTTTTTTTTTTTTTTACACGATGCGCATGGGCCCTTTGTGCTGATGGGCCCATAGGCTTGATCCCCGGTAAGCCCGTTCATTAATACGAGCTTTGGTGCAGGTGCCATTTGTTTTACAGTTCAGTTGTTTGTTTGTTTTTGGCTTGATTTAAAACCTACCTTATTTGTTTTAGTCCTGCTACTTATAGTTTTTGGCTTTGTCCTCATTTGGCAATATCTGCTGTATTATAGTAGTTTGGTCCAATAAACGGAACTTACATTGCCAGTTTTCTGAGGAGGTACTCTGAGAACCACTGCCTAGAGTATTCAAACTGTTACATGGATTAACAAAAAATATATATTAGAATGGTATGATTATGTAATGTTATGATGCTACAATTTTCCCATCCAGAAATTGTCTGTTTGTCTACAAAATTATTTGAGCTGGTGCAGCGGAGATTTTCCTCTTTGATGCTGAGCTCGACATTTACCATTTATCATTTACAGTAAACACGGCCCCGGGAAACAGCAGGTCTCTGTGTGATTATCTCGACCATACGTCCAAAAAGCATCTACTGTGTGGTATGTTAGATAAAGCAACTGTGTGGGAATAAACACTTCTTTGAAGAGAATGATTCTGAACTCACACACATTTTTTAGCCTATACCTATTCATCGGTAAGGCTTTCTTTAAATAATAGAAGAGAAGTCCTTGAGTGGAGGCAGCTCAATGTATAGCTTTGCTGCAAAAGTCAATATTCTTCCACATTATTCCTTTCATGGCGAGTATTAAAGAGTGTGTGCCCTTGTCTGGGAGGGATGTTTAGCATTTGTGAACAGTGAGCCAAAACTCAAATCATCAGGCATTTGAGGAAATTAATTAATAACAGACTTTGTTTTGGGAGGACTAAATGTGCCAACCATATCAACAGAAAATGTGTATCTTAGTAGTAGTTGCTCTTACTGTAATGAAATGACAAAAAGAATAACAGTGTTTCAGCTAGCATTACTTAGATTATTACTTATTATTACTTAGATTGCTGTTTGTTTTACTCCTCACACTTACACAGTGATAAAAGGCGAATAACAAGAGATGCTCATGAGTTGGGAAGTTCATCCTGTTAGAAAACAGTATACCCAATTAAAAGGTTCAAATACAACATGGTGAGGATTTAACACAGTAAAGATCTTGTAGTTGAGGTTTGGCATATGGATGTCTAACAGGACACTAAGCAGTATGTTTCTTGGCCCAGTCCACACCCTGGATTTTGGGGAAGTCACACAGTGCAGACCTGTGCTAGACAAGAGGCAACAGAAGGTGGAGAGGTTGAGGCGAGGACAAATCGAGGTCCTCACATGGCAGTCAGTGGGGCAGTAAATTCAGAGAGGAGGCAGCTCAGAGGGTGGTACTGGAACTGTTTGCCCAAGTATGCATGGATGCATATGTGCACACCACAGCTCTGGTGACCATCTGGCCCAGGGAAGCTCCAAAAACTGATTCACTGGGGCACCAAGGAGGAACAAGGGGTTTTCTAACTGACTGGGGACTTTGAGGCAAGGGCCATATGTAAGACGTGACCCAAGAAACTGTGGTTCAGACGGTCGCAGTGTGGTGGAGAAAAGCAGACGGGAACTCGTGGTTTCTTCCTCCATTGATTTACATCTGTGCAGTCAACTGACACACAAGTTAGGCGTTTAGTGGAAGAGGCACTGACAAAAAGTACATAGTAGATTGAGTAAGACTTTTTGTGTCTGAGATTAGGCAAGGGAAAATGTCATTACCTCAATGTCACACACATTGTGTGAGCTATGTTGCCAGTGCACGCGAATGCCATGTTATGCAAATGCAAGTCAGGATTTTCTAACAGGAAATTGCCAGAGAAAGCCCTGGTGGTTTAAATGCACTAATTTACAAAGCTGTTCACTCAGATGATACGCTTATTAGTGCAACAACAATGGAAGTAATTATGACTGTCAGACGAGGATTTTATCTTAAATTTATGTTAATGAGTCATTTGGCCGAATAAACAGTGTTATCAGTGAATCGTCCATTCTTCCTGTTGTAGAATGATTCATGATTCATATACTCTACCTCTTAGTGAAAAAAAGAATAAAGAAGAACAATAATCAGGACCAAAAATAAAAAAGTCTGTAGTGAATGCGTATTAAGTCCACATCAAGGTTGCCCTAACAGTTCAGACCATAGATTTTTAAAATGTTTATGAAAACCTATTGTCCAAAAGAAAGATTATGTCAAAAGCCATCATCATTGTCCACCTGCAAAGATGAGCACACGCACCAGCATAAATTTTTATTTATTTTTTTATTTTTTTACTGTACTTGTTTAATCATGTGGAGTGTGAAAAGCTAAAAGGGTTAGAGTATATTCCATTCTCTTTATGTTTCAGTTTTTCTCTATTCTTTTGTCCACAATACTGCAGTGCTGGGCGATGTTAGGATGCCATGCGTGTTTGCCTTTGGTTCCACAGCCTGAGTAGTAATTATGCAAAAGTCCTGCTCTCCACACGGAGATTAAGAGGTGAGTATAATCTTGGATGCTTGCGCTGCTTTTGAAAAACACTTGAGAGCCCGAGATGCTACGATAACAGCTATCTTAGCAACTGTCCTTCCCCTTTAAATCCCCTGTATTCTATCATATGAATATTATCATCATGGCTATCCTTCACCTCTGCCATTTCAACAGGCCCCTCAGTGTGTGTAAAACAGTCCTGAATTAGCCGTATAACTATGCAGGCTGTAACCCAGGCACATTATCATTTCCCTTATGTGTCTCCACAGTGGAAGACAGTCACCTTCTAATAAGAAGCTAAGAAGTTACTCTAAAGGAGGTGTGTTGTGCAAAATGGATTTGGAGCAAAATGGAACATTCTACAAAGTTATAATGTCATTTCTCCATCAAAAATTACCCTGGGCATTTTTTGGGCATTTGGGCACAATTTTTTTGTAAATTTATAAGCCTTCACCACCATTTTTCCACACCTCGAATCAGCTCAGTGTGTTTCCGCCACCAATCCTCATTCTCTGTAAGCCACCACAGGAGACACAGGCCATAGACAAAAATCTGAGCATTTATACTGGAAGTGAAAACATAAATTTTATTAAAAGCTGTTTCAATTAATTATTAAAAACAAACAAAAGGTAAGATAAAACACAAAAAAGCACAATAGATCCCACAATAGATGGAAGGGTATCCAGCATTAAAAACAAAACATTTACTGTGGCACTCACCCAACTAAAAAGAAATGTATTACATAGATTCTTCTGCACTGTGGTACTGCTTAGTGACAGACATCTGACAAGATGCTACAATCAATGCATTTTTGATGGTATGGTATTGACTGCAATCATCCAGGAATATCTACTCAAAGAGTGATTTAACAGAGCATTTTATAAGTAATCTGCAGTCAGTAGATATGGATTCAGTTAGACATAATCTGACATTCTGAGTGGAATTATAAAATACATTTCTCACCAATTTTATGGAAAGAAATATTTCTATCTCACAAATGATAATAAACAGTCAATAATAATTATAGTGCTGTGCTTATGTGTTATGTTAAGGGTATAATAAACTCCATTTGTTGATTCTAGTCTATATCAAAGTATTTGACAAAGAAAACATAAATGAAATAACCCAAATGTGTGACTGAAGCTTGTAGAGCTTCTGTATTATCTTGTCAACACAAATGATGGTTTTGACTGTGCTGCTGCCTAGTGTCACTGTTGTATCCCTCATGCCCTGTTCCACTCAGAGTAATTAGACCATCTTCTAAAGTGACATTTACTCTGACACTTTATTGGCTTGTTACGCTTAACATTTTTCTAACAGCCTCTTCAATTTTGTAATAACAGCCACACTTGTAAATTGTAAATGGTCATGGCTGTTGTCCAAATGACTTTTTGGAGCTGTCTCCACTGTATTATGTTATAATGTTGGTTCTCCCTATCCCCTCCCCACTCTCTAGTCCCTCCTAATCCACAAAGCACTGACCAATAAACAGACCCTCACTATACACCTCATATTCATTATTCCAATATGGCATCATACGGAAAGTTTAAAGAAGTAAAAACTCTAACTTTTATCTGATTATACAACTCGGCTGGTCACTCCTAAGCCCTAACTGAATAAGGGGAAGATGATTGAATTAAGGGTTCTGTTTTTAGTGACAAAAACAGTGCTCTAGAAGGTGACCAGAATTGGTGTAGAAAGGGAAAAAATCTTCTTGAAATTACACCGAACAATTGTCTTTCATTTCCAAAGCATTTTATACTGTTTCAAATTGTGTTCATATTGTATGCCTGTGTATTGTGTGAATGATTTTGCAGCAACAACAGCCACAATTGTTTTTTTTACACCACCTACATGGACAAAAACTAATCAGTGTATTGACTTGCAACCTGACCCTGATCACATTATTTGTTCAGTTTGTTGTGTGGTGAGCAGAAGAAACAGTCATATAAAAAGTCAATACTGAATTGATCTCACATCATTGGTTTCCATCTCCCCAGACCCTTTATTCCAATGAAAACAGGTCATATTTTCAAACAGAGACTGGATAGACAACTAACCACTGCATTGATCAAGAGCTTTACCCCTGCACCATTGTGGTAACCAGTGATGAAGACCAGTGTTTCTCAGTCTTTTTTCAGGAGACCCAAGCCATCCAAATAAGGTCTGATTTAGCACTGTTATGTCATTATTTGTAATAAGGCTGGTTCAGTTTTTATAACCAGGAGTTGTTAAATGAATGCTATACTGTTCCCATTCTATAAATTTTCTTTCTTTTTTACTCTGGCAATGACACAATGACAATGATTTTTTTCAGGCAACCCAATTAAAAATTTTAGTGACCCACATTTGGGCCCCAACCCAGTATTTGAGAACCAGACAACAGACCCTACATTCACATTACAAATGATCATACCCATATATATATAACAGTACATATTTTCATTGTTAAAGTACATACAGTATATTCTTTTATTGCGCTCACTGCACCAAATGTTATGTGTGCTTACACCCTTAAAACTACAATGTATTTTTTTTGTTTCTGTATTAATATTTTCATGGTGTAAAGTGAAGGAATGGGAAACTGGCCTTGGCCTGACCTTGAAAGTGAATGGAATTTTGGTAAGCAAAAGCAGAAATTGTTTCCATTAATATTAATTGAATATAAATATATAATTTGGGTAAAGTTATGGGACTTTCTCATGACTTTGAGATACTTTTTACAAAAACATTTATAGGAAAATACAGACACAATTGGTTAAGTTTGTTGATCATCAATAAATCTGTGCCTTATCAAACTTACAGAGGCTGAGCAAGAGAAGGAGGCCACGGTCTAATTGGTAACACTTAGAATTAGCTCATTCAAGTGCAGAATAAAATTACACTCTTTACTTAAAGCCTCACTGCCTCATGTTTTCCTTGTATTTATGACAAAAAATAATACCAATAGAATAATAAATGGCATCTGAGAAAAAAAAGACTTTTAGCTCATCTGTGGACTCCTTTGTATGTTTTTTTAAATTTTAGAACAAGGGAAGGAACACATGCTTCCACAGGACATGAGCACACAGATTGGTAGATACACCCGCCAGAGCAAGAATCTGTTATCAGTAAAAATGTAAGGGACACGACTTTTCATTTGAAAATTCATAGCTTATTCACGGCTATTGTTACTTAATTGTTCCTTTTTTTTTTAGCTCAAAGAATTAAAAGCCAACTCCAACTGCTTGTTATACTCACCCCCCCCTGTTTGTGTACGTACTTCCTGGTTTTTGTGAGATTGTGATTGAGGATCAGCAATTTTGAGCCTTTATGATTATCTGTAAAAAATGGTTTTCCTTTTGGACTGTATTTTTTTTTTACGTTGTAATTTAATTTATTGTTCTACTGTGTACTTTTGCTGAAGATTTAAAGAAGTACATTTATAAAATGAATAAACTTCATTCAGATTTGCTTGGATGCAGTGCTGGGTTTCTGATCGTGCTGTGTCACTATAGTGCAGTGTTGTGGACACTAATGACCTTTCAATTTCACCTCGGGCAGCACACTCCTGCCGTCCAGGGCCATGAATTAGAGCGCCGTTTCTGGAAAGCGGCAGTGATAAAACCCCAGGATGGGCTGCCCCATATCCGAGTTCAGGCCCAAGATGACAGGTCAAAGGTCCCACTGACGAAAATGGATTCTATTGTACATTCATAGCACACAGCAGCGAGAGAGGGTATAGGGAGAGGTGGCCTTCTGACTGTCCAGCAAATCCATTTGTTTAAGCCTGGTCCACTGTATTAACAGAAACACAAGAAGGTAAGAGATAAGATATTCAATTACTTCAAGGAGAAGCTAGTTTCTCTCCTGCACTCTTCTACCTTCTGCAGCAGAATTAGAGCAGTATGGCTTTACCAAATTTTACCTATGTTCAACATCACTACATTTACTACATTTACAAGGAAGACATCAAAAAAAGAACGGAAAAACACAAAAAAAGAACAATTGGATGGTGGGTGTAAGTGCGTGTGTTTGATTTTTTTTTTAATGTCTTTTTTATGTTATTTTCTCCTATGTAAAGAAAGTTAAAAACTAATGCTGTAGACTATGATACATGTATGAGGCTTTTTTAGTTACCACATAGTACCATTGCTATTAGTAAATCTATAATGGAAGTATGTTAACCCCATTAACACATTTAGGGCTAACAATCATTTCTCAGAGCGCTTCAATGCACCACAGCTTTTAACTGGTGACACAGTAGTTCTATACTCTAAGTTCATGGTGATTGAACAAGTACACATGTAAACAGTGACTAATTAACTGACCTCCTTATTTTTTACAATGTAATAAGAAATTCAGACATAAGACATCAAACAACACAATCATTGTTCATAATACATCAGTTTTGATTCCTTATGAAGACTAACTATCCTATATTATACACTATATTCCTATATTTTATTCTTACTCATTTTATCACGCTACTTTTTTCACAGCAAGCTTTTAAGAGCCTTGCAGTTTTTATTGCCCTTGACCCTGTCTTGGTGCATGAATAATATCCCATTAAATCTGCTGTGACAGTTGAACTAAATCATAGCCTTGCTTTAAGAAAACCATTGACAAAAAGAGGGCCAAGTCTGGACAATTTTCTGGGGTTAGATAGAAGGTGAAGCACTTAAGAAGCTAAACATGCTGCCCTTTTTCCTTTTAGAGTAATTTAAATGGTCTCTTGTAAAACGTTTCCAGCCAGACCCTATAGCACAGTGTGAATTATGACATTACTTTGCTCAATAAAGATGAGCAAATGGGGTGACTCTTTATGGAAATGCAATAATTAAGGCTTTTTGATGTTATCTTGTGTAAGACTGTTCACTTCAACTGGAGTCCACTTTAACGTAATGCCATTTGTGGTGAATATAAAACATAAGTACAGTAAGTAACATAAACATAAGGCAATCCAGTGGCAGTCTGGACAGATTGTGCTAGAGTGGGCTTGTTATAAGAAAAACTTAATTGATCCCTCAGCGGTGAAATTCACTTGTTATGACAGCTCTTAAAACAGAAGAATGCTTAAAGAAACAACACTGAGAAAATTTACAAGAAAAAGTAAAACTAAAAACAAAATAGTAGCGTAAATAGCTATATAAATGGTATACAAATAAGAATATATTTACCATTTTGTTCTTCTGTGCCATAATATTGCTAGATTTTTTTCATATTTGGAAAGTGCATCAGAAAAAGAAAATGTTCTAGTGAAAACAATTTAGAAAGTAATTCCACAATTAATAACAAGTCAGAACCTAAACCAATAATGACTATTCTCCAGTTTCTTTTTTACTAATATAAATATTATATCTACATTAAAAATATTGAATATGAACAAGCCCATGTGCTCAGTCTTTTCAGTTACAGTACATTGTGTGTATGAAGTAAGATGAAAGTGAAGGAGTGAGTTGGAGATGTTTGCAGAAGCTAAGCTCCCTCTCGCTCACAGCAGGTGGTCCGAAGCACCAGCTCTACCTTAATAAGAGAAACAGCTCTCATAGACCTGTTCTAAATACACTATGTGCATGGCTTTTATGTGTGAATATCAGTTACTGCATGTGTGCACTCTATCAGTGCCTGAAACACATTTTTACTTTATTTTAATAAAATAGAATATCACCCTTTGGCAGCATGTTTTGATGGATACTAGTTGCTTTGGCATCTAGTTTTAGAACTATCTTCACTTGGTTTGGAGACAGAAAGATGTAAGTGGTCTACAAACATGTGTCCTTCAAGTGGACTTTTAGAGGCAAAATGTGAACATGTGACTGGATTTAGATGTTTCTTTTTAAAACTCATTTTGAATTTTGTATACTGATTATACTAAAAAATGCACATAGTTTCTCAGCATGGCAAATCAAAAACAACTAGAAAAACCTTGTATGCTACCATTTTTTTAGTACAAACTAGAGTAAATTTCACTGGGTGGTAAATTTGTATTAATGTCAGTTAAAGTCACTGTTTGCATTCATGCATCCAGGTCTCAAATTCTGAATTTAGTGTACCAAAGTATTATTACATCTATTGGAAAGACAGATTTCTGACCAATACAGTGGCTATACATTGTTTACATTCCAGTCCATTTATTAAGCACCATACAGTATTTATTTGTGCAATAGAATAATGTCTAAAAGCCATAATTCCACAACAATGCAGACACTTACACAGCAGGTATACACTTGTGGAGTAGATTAGCTTGTGGAGCACCTAGCAGCATAAATTTGCATGCTCATGAGCACAAATTGTGTGACATTTGGCAGCACAAGTGGCTCTTGTTTGGAGTAGAGTGATGTTGGGTGGGAGTTATCAGACGCTCCATTGAATTTAGTTACTATTTGGAGCTAATATTGTACCTGCTGATTACAAGAGGGATGTCCACGAGAATCTTTTTATTTTTGAAAAAAGTTTGAACATGTTTGTAGTGTTAAATAATGAGAGCAGGAGAAAAGTTAAATGTGGTCTGTTTTTAACAATTAAAAGGGTCCTAATGTGATAACTCAAGTTTTCTGAGACTATGTTATAGTGTTGATTCTTGTCAAAAACTATTCTGGCTGGTTTGAATAATCAAACTAATAGTCCTGTATGTTGAGGTGCTGACCTTCTTAGGAGCTGAAAACACTGCTTTATACAAATTGCAATGGCTCAAGCAGTAATGGGTGTGGCCAACATTAGGTGCCTTAATTAAGGCTTAATCTGAGCTTTCTTAGCAGAGAGAAAACAAAATATCCCCAATTTTGAGAATTACTGCATGTGAAATGATAAGCAAGAGGTAGACAAAATTCCCAAAATTCATAAAGCTTAAAAACACCCCTTTAAACATTGATTTCATAGAACACCATCTAATTATTTTAATGTCATAATAAAAGCTGACCATAATGTACACTACATGTGGGACAGAGACTACATGTGTATGAGTGTTTAAAAATAGCCTGTAGATTTGAATATGTGAAGACTTTAAATTGAACTAAATAGATGGTAATGTGGCTTGTAATTGGGGTTAGACAAAGGTTTTGACACAAATCAACTTGTCACAGCTCTAATACAGTCTTCCATGGCTGATTATTAATAGGTGGTGGTGATTAAGCCCCTCCTTGAACCGTCACCTTACCGTGGTGGAGGGGTTTGTGCGCCTGAATGATCCTAGGAGCTATGTTGTCGGGGGCTACATGCCCCTGGTAGGGTCTCCCAAGGCAAACAGGTCC
>JAVQKG010344139.1:0-11493 GCA_036025885.1 Hypseleotris bucephala | reverse complement strand
ATTCAAGATATTGTTGATACATTGTCTTAAAACATGAAAACCTTAGCAATCACGTACATTATTTAAAGAAGTTCTGCAGAAGACCGAATCTGAGTTTGGAAAAAAAAAATTGATATTCCGATGATTCAGTTTTTTCTATTGCTTTAAAACATGTCAACCTTAGCTTTCACCAAACTAGAAACATGGTTGACTGCAAAAGATAGGGTGTGAGTATGGGATGAATTGTGATCGACAGATTATTAAATTTCAATACAAGATATCGTAATCTGTTGCTATATTTCCTTACAACATAAAAACGTAGCTATGACCTAACTCAAACTACAAACATAAAGTCACTGCAAAAGAAAAGGTTTGGGAAAAATTGTGATATAGTTTATTCAATTTCTATCCAATTTATTGTAACCCGGTTTTATGTATTTGTCTTAAAATATAAAAACGTAGCTATCATCTACCCTAATTCAATCTAGAGACATAAGGTGACTGCAGAGGAGAAGGTGTGATAAATTGGGATAAACAGTTTATTCAATTTTGATCCAAGATATTGTAATCTGTTGCTGTATTATTCTCTTTAAACATAAATATGTAGCTATCAATCTACTAGAAACATGAGTGAATGCAAAGACAGGGTGTGAGTATGGGATAAATTGTGAGAGATTGTTATTAATTTCTCTCCTAGATACTGTAATTTGTCGTTATATTGCCTTTCAACATAAAAACCTATAGCTATCACCTAGTTCAAACTATGGGTGACTGGTGTGAGTTGGGATGAAATTTGAAAGACAGATTAATCAGTTTCTATCCAAGATAATCACTTTAAAACTAAAACTGAGCTATCACCTACACTAATACAAACTAGAAACATGGGTGACTGCAATAGACAGGATATGAATTTGGCATAAATTGTGAGACAGTTTCTATCCAAGTTATTTGAATCTGTTGCTACATTTGCCTTAACAAAAGACGGGATGTGAGTTTGAGACATATAAATTGTGATTACAGATTATTTTATCCGAACTATTGTAATCTGTAGCTATATTGCCTTAAAACAAAACCTTAGCTATCATTGCCTACACTAATTCAATCTAGAAACATGGGTGCCTGCAGGAGACAGGATGTGAGTTTGTGGTGAGGTAAAACCAGGTAAAGCAGTTGTTTTTTATGAGAAGCGTTTGTGAAACTCGGATGAGACAGGAAGTGGTGAGAGCAGCTGCAAGGTCTCTGCACCGGTTTCACCCACACATCACATTCAGACCGATATAACCCTCTGTACCTAATGCACAAACAACAAACAAGTGGAAAATATGATGTTTATGGGGCATCTGAGCAGACTGTAACAGGAATCTGGTGCAAAAGTTACGACAATATGTGCTTCAAAATAATATACAACTGTTAGATAAACTGTAACCCAGATGTAAACCAAAAGAAGTACACAAACAAACAAAACAACATTGGTAATCAATATTAATTAATAACCATTTTCAATTTTACAATCAATTTTTGGTGATATTTTGATCAATTAAAAACGTTCCATTATATACTAGTTAAAATTGCTACTAAAATCAAAATTTAGAACTAAACAATGTAGGATTAAATTAGGGAAATTGTGACTAAAATCTGAATAAATTTATTTGGTCATATCTGGTGCAAATGTTACTGCAAGAAGTGCTTCAAACAAGGTACAATACTGAGCTAAACTGCTGACAGATGTAACCCAAAAGAAGTGCTCAGTCTGTCATATAAGACAAACAACACTAAAAAATAACAATAAATAAATTAAATGCTATGATAACTGCTTTCAATATTGCAATACCAACACAGCATTTGTGTGATACTTCGATGCTGTTATTTACTAGTTTTAAACATCTTCAATCCAAATTTAGGACTAACCAATGTTGGACTAAAGTAGAAAGATTATGACTTGGATTTACCCATAACACATTCTCATTCACGGCTCTAATAAAACCAAAAACAATCAATTTCAGTAAGATATATTGTGCACCCCTAAATTATATAAAATAGGCTAAATAGTTGAAAACAGTATTACAGGCCATAATATTTCATCTTATCAAAAACATAATAAACATATTCTGGGTGTTTGCTGATTACTTTTTGTGAGCAATTTAGCCACACCAGTGCTCTGTTGCTCCATTAAATACATCTGCATCGATACACTATTGTTTCCAGTGGACTGCCAAAGTTGCAAAAACATTTTCATTACTTTGCGTCTAGATTGTATTGGGTAGGTCTACTCACAGATACATAAAGGATGCATATAGGACTGAAAGATGAATTGAAATTTAACTGAAATCACAAAGACTGCAGTTTATTAGTCAGTAAAATATCTCTGCACAAAACAGAATATATAGTCAAAAAGCTGCTTCCCTTGTAGGTTTAACCTCTGCAAACATGTTCTGAAAGACAAATAGCAAATCTAATCGTAATTGTAATATCTATCAAAAAAAATCGCAATTAGATATTTTTTCAAGATCGTTCAGCCCTAGATGTGTAGTTTACTGTTACAGCTTACATAAATTCACTTTAGTAGTCAAACAGTATATGCGGGGCGGGGTGAATGGTTGGGAGGCATCTATTGTCAGTTTTACCTACAAATCAGTTTCCAGTAGCTGTACTGTCAGTCTTGGCCCCATTTCAAAAGCTCATATACAAATAATAAATGAGGTCATACATTGTAAATTCATATGGGTCAATGTGTATCAAAGGTAACATTATCAGATCTACAGCATTAACCCTATGGGACTGATATCACATTATTAAGAGTGGATTATTGGTGAAAGGTTATTGCCCCCCGGAGTGTCCCACATGTGGACACAGAGGTCTGCTTTTGCCCCAATTACAGTAGGGTAATTGTAGTCTATTACAAAACAGCTCATTATTTCAAAGTTTGACCACAGCATTTAAAGGACACAGCTTAGCGTAACAATACTAACAATGTTAATTTCAGGAGAATGGTACAGCATGCTCAAGTTTCATAATATCTATCAGGTTTACAAACAAACAAATTCAGCAAGTGGCAAAGGAGATCTTACCTAAACTTGTAAAGATAAAATGCAATAACAAAAACCTATCTATAAGAAAATCTAAATAAGTGGAAGACCCAAATGAACCTTTTCGGATTAATAAACAACGTCATTTAAATTAATCTGATTTGTCACCTACAATGTCACAATTAAATTCTATACAAATAAACAAACCACTAAATAAAACAGGTTTGTGTTTGCATTTTCCTGTTTGATTTTTATTTGGTTCATAATAAAGACTAATACTGTATTTAAAACATACATAGCCTAAATAAAGATGTCTGCATATGTCGTGTTTAGGGTCAGCCCACTCTTTTATGCAGAACTAGAATCTGTACTGTATAGAAATGCTACATTCTTGCCCTAACTGGCGACATCTAGTGGGCATTTGTGGTAGTGTAAACATTTGGAACAAGGGTCTTGTTAAAAAAGATTACGATCTTCAAATTTTCTACTATTTCCGTATGCATTTTAATGTTGTCAATGAATAATTTAACATTTCTACATTAACAGTTCTGCATGTAAAATATACTGCACAGGATTGTATGCCATTCAAACAGGCTGATTTTATGGTCTGAGATTTTCTTTTATGGCGCCACCTGGTGGGAATAAACTACATTACAGTTTGCAAACTTGGATGGCAGAAATCATGGACTACTACAGAATTGAAAAAAAATGGCTATGAAATGGTTTGAGTCTTGGGTGTGACAATCTTCTAACAATAATACTCTTTTTGGCTTTTTCTTTGTTGCAAATAAGATCCCTTCATCCAATCCTATCCTCTGCATCCTCTTCTTTTTCTTCCTCTAGACCTCTTGTCTGCAGCTTTAACCTTAATGTCCCTCTCCTACCACTATATTCACTGTTCCTCCTCTGTACATGCCCAAACCATCTCAATCTTGCCTCTCTACCTTCATCTCCAAAACCTTAAAGCTACACTACCTGATAGATCCTAGTCCCGGATTTATAAAGTATGTATCGACCAATCAGAGAGCTCCTGTCCGATGAAAGAGTGAGATTGGTCAAACAGTTCCTTTCCTCGCTCTAAAACAAAACCCTTTATAACTCAGGCCACAGGTGACTCAAGTCTAATTTTCTTCTCAGATAATTTTGTTATGCTCTACTAATACAGGGGTTCCCAAAGTGAGGGTCGGGACCCCTCAGGGGGTCGCAAGGCCAAAACTGGGGATTGCAGGATGATTTCCAGAAATATTAACTGTTTGTATTCTTAGAAAAATGTCATGTCATTTTTATATTCAGTAAACCTATTTTTGACAAGTCTAAATTTGTATTTTCAACTTTTATGGTGGACAGGGGGTCCTGGCTTACTCTCATTATAGTTTTGGGGGTCTCGGTCTAAAAAGTTTTGCAATCCCTGTACTAATAAATAAATAATTGTCTTTACCAAAACACAATGAAAAAGAAATCAGGTAGTGCAGCTTGACGCTATTTATTCTAATTTTTCTCCCCTGCACTTCCCTCTTGCTTCCACCAGGCGTCGCAACACCCCCTGTCCCAGCCCATCTGTGTGTGGTCTGCTGCTGCCTCACTTCTCTTGTAAAACCACTAAATTATCCATTGTGTGTCTTTGTGTTAGTGTGAGTTAGAGACAGGAAAGTGAGCCGTAATGTGCTTTAATGTGTCCATCAGTTGTTTGTACTTTCTCCATGGAGACGGACGCTTTGATCACGACTGGAACAACTCAAACAGTAAACTTTAACTTCACAAATGCACCCCACATACACCAGCCTGAAATTAGGGCCACATAAGAAATCAGGTATTGACAAGTGAAGTGATGTAACACAAAAGGGCAGATAAACCAAAGTATTTTATTAATGTTTTTGAGTCACTAGATAACTAAAACAACAGTGAAATGGTGAAATCATTGAGACCGTACTCGTGATGTCTTGGTTACCTTTGGATGTCAAGCTAAATATTAGGGCTGCAACTAACAGTTACCTTTTTGTTTAATCGGTTTGAAAAGTGGGTAAAAAGTTTTTTTTTTATTTTCAAAATTTGATTTATTTACAATTAAGGATCTTTATCTTAATTACAAAATGTATGTAATTTTATACAGTTTTTACCAATAATTACAACTCTGCTTGGGTTGAAAAGCTTTTTCTCACAGCAAATAGCAGGTTTAAAAACTTTTCAATCACTAAATTAGTTCACAATTATAAACCACAGTTAATCTGATTAGCCCTACAAAATGTACAACACTTCTTGCTCATGTTCAGATAATTATAGATTCACAATATAAAGATTTGGGGTACTTGATATTAGTCTCTTTGATATATCTGTGTTCTTCTGTTATTTTCAACCGCCATTTAGTCAGGTTTGGGACTGGATCAAGTATTTTTAAACTCATTTACTTGTATCCATAATAGTGCCCCCAGGCCCCAGACCTCAGTGAGACGTGTTGGGACGTGAGTGTGTGTTACCTCCTCATCCTCCTTTAGTCCAGTCAGAGCTGCAGGTGAAGGTCCAGGATAATTAGTGGTGTCCTCTGTCCCGAGTCGTTCCGGTTTGGAGCAGCTGTCAAATAAAGAAGTGTTTAAAATTAGTTATATGTATCATTTAACATTTATAGTTTATATATCCATAAACATCAACAATGTCTATGTAATGTAAAGGTTTACAACACCCACTCAGATAAAAGTTTCTAATTAACTATGCCATCAGGTGAATGAAGTTAATTTGGAAATTAATGAAGAAATGTTTTTTGAATTGAGAAGGTTTGTTCTTTTTTTTCTTTACTTAATACAGTGGACAATTCGATGTTGGTCATTTAAAACTTTAATAAGAGAGATAGAGAAACTGTATACTCCAAAGTATAAAGTTGTTTTTAAATAGGCTATATGTGCATCGTTAAAATAAGAAATATAGATTGTTATAGTTTGTCAAAAACATCAACATTGTCTTCTAGATAATATGAAGACTAAAAAATATTGAACCATTTCTGTAGATGAGACACAATTTATTATAATAAAAAATAAGTGCATGCATTGCCATTTCTTCACAGATGATACTCCCCTGCTGTCAGATGACTAGAGTAACTGTCTTTGACCACGTTCTAGAAAGACAAAATCAAAAGAACATTGTATTTTTGTTCTGAAGTGGTTTGTTCCTTAATCACTTAATTTAAATAGAGACTATACCTAACTCTTGTGCTTAGTAGATAAAGCTTTAGTAGTTAATAAATAATAGGCTTTATTATGGTCAAAACCACACCTAGTCCAGACTATAGTGTCCTGTGCTAAAATCAACAGGTGTCCCTTCTCTCTCTCTCTCTTGGCTGAAACTGCGTCCTCCGAAACCCTCTATTATTCCCTATTAGCACACAGACCTGCAGCTAGTCTGAATATGCAGCCCATTTTACCACAGGGAGGGGACCAGAGAATGTAGCGCCCGGGGGAACAGGGAGAGAGAGTGTAGTGCCCGGGGGTCGAGGAAGTGTGGCAGTAATATAAGCAAACAGAGGAGAGGAAATGGCATTGGACCTAATGAGCAGCGGTGCATTCAAGGACCTGCTCAGAGCTCGAAAAAGCGCTTTATGGATAGCACTGACACCCACAGGAAGTGTAAACATTAGGTCAAGTGTTAAAGTCCAACCCGCCAATTCTCACCTCCATTAACGCGGCGTGTAGAGGCCTCAGGGGGGGCTTTGGGGGGGGCTGCACCTGGAGAAGAAGGGACAGAAAGAGGATTCGTAAAACACATTCCCAGCTCGCTACGGCTGTCACACACATCAGACTGTCCACTATGACCTCAGTGTTTAGACCATACACACACTTGGACGTGGATTTAGGAGTAACCAATATGAGGTGAAATTAGGTTAGCTGGGAACAGACCAAGATGATAAAGATAGTTATGTATGTTCTCTTTATGTTGGATGCACCTACATTCACATTAGCCTGAAAAATTGCACATATGACATTGTGAATCCTCAAATGCCTGGCTATAAATGTGAGTGTACATTTCTCAGCACCTGGGCCTTGTTCATATTTTGAATATTTAGGTTGCCTGGATCTTCATAAAACAGCCAAAGAAGCTGTCAAATGCATTGATCAATTTAGCTACTTTGACTGTGAATACATTTGGATGGATACATTTGCAGAAATCACAATGTTCACAATAGTCTAAATTCTGTTGCATACGTAAAGTACATCATTTGTTTGTAATGTGGATCAATAAACACACTTGCTTTTCCACACTGACATGCCTATACCAAACACTTTTCTGTTTTTTTTCTATGATAAAGAATTTGATGTGACATACTAATTTATTGAGGTAAGTGCCTAACCTTGAAGTTGTATTTGTCTAATTGCAGACCTCTGTTTTTAGTGGAGTCTAGTGTCCTGGTGGTTGTCGTGGTAACACTGACTGTGGCTTTGACCAGACTGACCACCAACAAACGGTCAAGGCTCCGACAATGGGCCTGCTATAATTAAGACAAATGACATTTTCTGACATTTAAAAACAGGGTTCAGTTTTTTGGATTTCCATGTCTAATTTGCTTTCTCTGTGCACCAAATACAACAACAAATTTCTAATATTGTGAAATCCTCAATTCACAAATAAATCAACTTCTAGTTTTGATTCACACAAGATTCAACCATAGATGGCATAAAATAGTGCATGAAGATATTACGTTTGACAGTGAAAAAATGCATCCAATTTGTGTGAATTGTTTATATATGTAAAAAAAAAAAACTGGCAAAACATGAGACCAAAAAGTTACCCCAAATGAAAGACAATTCACAGATGCTTGTCTGACAACTTATTAGGTTGCTATCCCTAAAAACAACAAAAATCATATTGCAGATGCTGTGCAGTTTCAATGGTGATATTATACTTTGATTTATATTATTTATTTAATCTGTACCGAACTAGAACATGTGCATTTATCTACCATCCCCTTTTACCTTGTCCCTCTTGGTTATAATTGAGTGTCTAAATGCTCTATTAATGACCTGCCCTCATCTACATTAACAGTATATTTCTCTAAGTGCCAGACATGTCAAATACACACACACACAGTTCCCGGGACAGTCAGAAACCTGCTCTGAGAGGACTCCTAATCCCTCATTAAGTTGGTAATAACATGGACTTATAATGATTTAAATGTGCCTATTCTTTAAACAGAGAGCAGCTTGTATGGGACACAGAGGCTGGTGTCAATGCTAATGTCCCATACAGTGACCCTCCTCCTGCTCTCAAATGGAAATACAAAACACACACTACGTCAATCTGGGACGGACTCACTTTTAAACAGGGGGATACAGCAGTGTTATCAGGGATTAAGACGGGGAGAGTGAAAGTAAAGCTGATATTTCTGTCTTGTAAGAGTTTTGTAGAAGACAAGCTGGGGTGGCAGTGGCACAGTGGGTGAGGTGTCCTGCAACCGGGGGGTCGCCGGTTCGAATCCCCGCCCGAGCGCATGTTGTTGTTGTGTCCCTGGGCAAGAGACTTAACCCGAATTGCCTATGAATGAATGTGGTTGTGTGATTGGTGTTTAGTGGTGGTCGGAGGGGCCGTTGGCGCAGACTGGCAGCCACACCTCTGTCAGTGTGCCCCAGGGCAGCTGTGGCTACAGAAGTAGCTTACCACCACTAAGTGTGGAGTGAATGAATAATGCAATTGTAAAGCGCTTTGGGTGTCTTGAAAAGCACTATATAAGTGTAAGCATTATTATTATTATTGATAAGATAAGATGAGAGAGGTCAAGTGTGAAATAATGCCATGGGAACTTGAGCGCTGAAGTTTGTATCGAGCTAAAGGTTAAAAAAAATCATGACCTAAAATCTATTCGCCTAAACCTGGTTAAAATAGTGCCACCTAAATTTTAGTACAGTAAATTTTGAAAATGTTGTCAGTTATTGTACACCAATCGAACAGTTTAGTCTTGACATTAAAAGCTTTCTTTTTTGTTGTGTACAAAATATATATATTTTAATATAATCAATATAACAATTTAATAAAGTTTGTAAAGCATTCATAATAAATTTAAATACATGTTCTTTTTTTTGGCCAAATTGAACTTTTTATTTATTTTTTATTTTATTTATTGTAGTCGATTATATTTCTGTGCAAGATAATCTAATTTATTAGATTAATACATGTTGTTCACAGTCCTTACACCTTGACTTGTATGTTTCAACACCAATCACCTTTTTATAAAAATAAGTAATTCAGCTAAATCTATCAAAGGCGGCCCATTTATTGTGCTTTAGATTAGGTGAAAATTAGGTAGCAAAATGTTTTTAAAAAGCGTATTCTTGGATGTAAAGTAGGTAATCTGTCATAATTATTATTTTAGATTAGTCCCTCCCCTTGACACTACAGAACTTCACATTAAACAACACTCAGATAATTAATTTTATGTACTTTTATTTTTAACTTAGACATTACATATTTAAAGTCCTAATTTAACTAGTTTTCCCCACTGTATTTACCCTCCCCTCTCCTCTCTGCAGCCTGTCCTGTTAGTGTAGTGAATGTTTATTGGGCCCAGACAGTGTGTACCTGGTCCTTTCACTGCTGCCTCTATTCATAGTCAAGGTGGAGTCCACTGCCCCTTCAGCCCCCATACAACCCCCCTTTACACAAGCCTACAGTAACTTATACACTGATTACAGATGCATGGACAGGAAAGGTGAGGGTACAGTGGTTGTTAAAAGTGTCATGCAGGCGACAGCAGTCTCTCCTTTCATTGCAGTAATAATAATGATTATGGTGTTGCTACATGGCTTTGTTTGGTTCAATCATGTGCGAACTAGAGTTTCTGTAAGGTTCACTTCAATGATGGCCATAAAAACACTGATGGAATGGTTTATTATGGTCTTTACTGTCTTAAAATGGGTGCTTTGATTTGTCACCAAAAACATTAAGACTAAAGACGTTGGACAAGATGATAATATGGAAATGACAGGGTTTAGGTTCAGGTATCTTTTGATTTAGGATACATTTGTAGTGCTGTACTGAAGTAGTGCATATTTGTTAAATGCTCACAATATACTGTTTTAATTGGATTTTATGAACAAGGGAAACTATAATGAAGAGAATTGCAGGGTGTTACAGTATAGGCATGGAATGAAATAAAATGTCTCTAAAAATCAACAAATGTTCTGGTAAAACATATTGGTAATATCCTGTATGTAAGGACTTGGCATTGTGTAATTTATTTCCAGAAATTAAAATATTTTCTGCACCATGCATTTGTTTTTGGACAGTATAGTGTCCCAAAACAAATGCAGTGTCTAATGTATAGAGTTTATCGATGGGATAACAAATAGTGTAAGACTGTTTACCGTTCCCATCACTGGGTTTAATTTAAGTGTTGAACTCAATGAAATGTACACATACAATATGTACACTGGATTTTTGGTTTGTTCCCTTGTAAATAAGTGGATAAAATATACAGGCTAAATTGTTAAATGATGGGGGTGGGTGGTGTGATTTGGTGTCTATCTCACATTAAAGTTTAGAAAGTAATATAACAACAAAGATGTCTTTTTAAATGACAATGTTTGTTAAATAAAATAGTAGGAAAGGCTTTTACTGATTAAGAGTTAGTTTGAAATGCAAACAAGTTATAACATGCTAGATCAAAATGCCCCTATTAAGTTTGAAGCCCTATAGTTAGAACCCTTATTATTACCTTTGAGTGTTAATGGCTGGAGTGAACGATCTCTGCTCATTTGAATAGGGCCCATTTAGGTGGATGGCCCATAGAGCTATTAGGGCAGCCCTGGGCCTCTGCCCCAGCATCATGACTATCAATGGGCCACAGAGCTCCGTGTATTGCTTGTCTGGCTCCAATACACAAGCCCTCACTGGAGAAACGCACAAACTGGAACAGACGACATAGAAAGGGCAGGTCACTATCAAATAGAAAAGATGTTTATATAGTCAGGATGTAAGCTAAGCTCTACAGAGGGATACGGTAAAATGAGGTATTGTTAATACACAACTTAAGTACAAGATAAGAGAGAATTTAAAGCTTTGATTATGAATTAGTGCTAAAAAAGATGATAAAGATACAAGAAATATAAAGTATAAAACTAAAGATGATCTCCCAAATTATGTCCAAGTTAGTACACACAAATTAAACTTTTGGTTAATTTTGGCTACGTTTTTTAATACACAAATACACAATGATTAATCTTGATTTATAAAACTTTGCTTAAGATACAATAAAAGTAATTAACAGTTAGAAATTACTATAAAAGAAGCTGATGGCAATTAATTAAACAAGTAAAACTAGGCAAAATACCAAGGACTAAATATTTGGCATGACACAACATGCCCAGTTATAGTGTCCAAACAAGGGTCATTTAGATCAAAGTACTGTATGAAGTTTATGGCCCATTTACAGCTTGCTTTTAGTTTGGGGCAATTGGATAACATCTCCAATAAGTCTCTAATAATGCAGTAATTGGGTGTGTTTTGAAGT
>JAVQKG010344021.1:0-21049 GCA_036025885.1 Hypseleotris bucephala | reverse complement strand
TAAACATTTGTATGTTGTCATTTTGTTTGTTTGTGTTTGTTTGTTTATTTTTCAAACAAGCTTAAAATATCTTTTAAGATTACATAGTTGTATTTCACCACAGAGATTGTGTGGGAGAGGTTCAATAATTTAGTAAACCAATCATCTGAGACAAAAATAACACTTTTCAAAACACTCAAAGCACTTTACAGTTGAGTGCATTATTCATTCATGGTCCAACACTGGTGGCAGTGAGCTATTCCTGTATCCACTGCTGCACCAAACACACCATATCACCACTCATATTCATATCTTTAGACAAAGCTGGTTAAGTGTCTTGCCCAAGGAAAGAACATCAGTATGAACTGGCTGCACAATGGGCACTGGTTATCAGGTTCATGTCCTGTGCTCAGCAGGGCTTTTCTGTGTGGAGTTTGCATGTTCTCCCCATGTCTGCGTAGGTTTCCTCCGAGTGCTATGGTTTCTCCTTCCTCTAAAAACATGTTGGTCTGGTCAGCCATTAGTGGGAGTGTGCTCAGTCACAGCAGCTCAGGCTAACCTCAATCTGATACATGTCATTTTGTTGTATTTACCTCTTATATATAATGAGAAATAAAGCACTTTACTTTTCTGAAGGGAGAATTAAATCTCCAACCAATCAGTCCTGTTTTCCTGTATATTTTCTTCAGTTATGATTGTGTCAAATGTAGTGCATCTCAGAAAATAGCACTGACATTTGGTACAACTGGGTTAGTGTCTTTTCATTCTAATGAGATAGGAGCACAGATTGCGATCCTGTGTAACTGTGAGAAAGACAAACAATAGCACAAGAACACAGGCTGCATGTTCTGTGTCCGCCTTCTCTATGCCTTACAACAACTGTGTCAAAGCATCCGAGTGTTTAATTAGAATGATTTTCACCAAGACTGACAGCTCATGTTGTCTGTGTTGAAGTGAGAAGAGAGGATGTGAGCTGCTCTGATTCACTGTCTCCAGCTCAGGGTGTTAAGAAAGCTAACTTCCATGTTAGGCATGACGTTTATGGTCCAACATGTGTGACCAAATTTGTCTTCAGTTTCCTGTATGAGCAGAGGAGATTCCTCAGGAAATTCCTCCCCTCATTGGATGTTGGAGGAGGTAAGAAGGAAGCATTGCCTTGTATGTAAGCTCCGTGTGACACACATTTTCATAACCACGGAATCATTGGCTTGAGCTACATAACAGACGCTGTGTCATAGACTTTGTTAGGCTACGTGTAGTACTTTAAATAGAAATCAGTTTTTCAAAACAAAACTGACATTTGAAGAGATGATTGATACATTTGATCAATGTGTGTCCTTTGACAGATATGGACTGAATATTATTATAAGACATTATCAGTTATGTAATCCTGAGTTGTGGCTTTGTCTTTTGTTTGATATGTTGCTTCTTAGTCATAGTGACTCACACATGCTATTGTTGATATTCTAGTAGTGTTACTGCTTATGGTAAAAACTACAGTGACAATTTATCAAAAAACATCTCAGCATAGCTCTTTGAAATAAACATGGTGAGTGATATCCAGTTCTTGAAGGGCTACTTTAGTAGTCAAACATAACATTCCAAGATTGACAGAAATGGAAGACCAAGCACAAAAAAGCTGTCAGTCAAATGCTCTCAAAGTGCTAATAATTATTTCTGGCATTTCATTAACTGAAGGACAAGAACATTCATTTAACAGTTGTCACACAGGTTTTTAACACATCCACTTACATAACCATCACTCCACAGCTGCTATTTGAATCATTTGCATATCTGTAATGTGAACCCTGCAGAAATATGGGGGTGTATGTGAGAAGACAATCCACCAATACAGCTTCAGACAAAACCAGTGAGTGCTTCCTCCTCTGAGTTAGAATGGCATTTATATAACACTGGTCTAAATAGGTCTTATGTGATTTTAAACCATGTTGAATAGATATAGAGTGGAATATGGTTTTGTTTTCATAATCTTGGACAAAGTACAGTTAGTCGAAGGGCTGACACAGAAATGCACATAGACAAACAATTATATTTGCATCCAACTAAGGTCACTGTTAAGAGAAACACACATATTCAAACAGTCACAAAGGACACTACATTCGTCAATTGACCTAACACAGCAATCTGCAGCCACTAGGATCAAAAAAGCTATTTTTTGCTGAAAGTCGTATATGTCCCTGTGTAAAGAGTCTGGCTGTTTCCTAAAATAGACTACTTGTTGGCTATTTGTAGTTCTGAAAATCTGAAATGAAGGTTTGATTTAGACCTTGTTTAGACCTTAAGTCTCCTAGACCTAAGTCTATGTAAAATATGGTTAAGACTTTATACTTAGACTTGGATAAATCCTGGTTTGACTTGTTTGACCTTGTTTAGACTTAGACCAGATTCAGAGACGGTTTGAACATAAAGAAGTCCTGCTTGTTAAATTTTGGTTTACCTTTACCTTATAACAAAAAAGAGCCACAAGAGAGGTGCTAAAGAGCGATATGTGGCTCTAAAACCATTGGATGCCTATGTCAAACTTGTTACTGGAAGGTGGGAGGAAGCTGTCCCAGAGAGAACCCATGATAACACAGGGAGAACATGCAGACACAGAGATCAACTCCTGGGAGACAGATGCACTGATTGATCTCCCACCATGTATCCCTGGAAAATGTTTATTAGGCTTTTAACTACAAAGAAAAAGTAAAAAACACGCAGTGAGCCAGCATTTGAAAATAGAAAATGCTGCATGATCAGACAATATAAAAAATTTGCAGCTGAACTTTAAATGTGAGTTGGAGCCCACACATCACTCTCCCTCTCCTCTGCAGGGCGTCTAAGGTAAAAGCTATCCCTCGACTCAAATATCATTTCAACTGTGCAGTTGCCTGGTGCTTGCACAAAGGGATCAACAAAAATGTTGATGATAGCTTAGAACAGTGAACAATTGTTATATAAAAAAATATATGCTGTCTAAAAAAATCACACTTTGTAGAAAATCAAATGGATAGGCATTATGAAACGTGGACATTAGAAAATCTGAAAAGCACAATGATAATAATAAAACGTAGCAGAATGAGACATTCTTACAACCAAAGGCCCTTTGAGGTAAAGCCATTTGTGGAAGCAGTTTAAGTTCACATTAGGACAGACCTTAGTGTTTCATGGAGAAGTCTATGCAGACTATAAATAGACTGTTCCTCCAGAGGCCACTTTTCTAAATAACTGCTGTCCACTAACTATGGCTCTTTTGACTATACTGCCGGGGATGGTCATTTTACATCTGAACACTGCCCACACAAAGCTGCCTGGAATAACTCAAAATGAACCCAATTTAGATCCCATGTGTAACCCGTCCCTTTGTTAAGGGCATTATAATCACACAAAATTGGTATTTTTTTTACCTGACAGTTCTATGTTCCCTCTATGTTGCCCTTTGTTTTGTGTTGGGGTTTGGTCATCCAGCTCCGCCCCACTGTCTTCTTCTTGTGTCCAATGTCCCTATAAATGTCATGTTGTCCATCTCCTCTTCCCTTTTTCAATTGTCTCTTCGGGAAGACATTTTGATTACAATAATGAGACCACAATGTACGGTAATATGATTACAGTTGTATTCGTAGATTTGGGCTGGAGATTGCGGCACATGTTCATGCTCATTTTCTTTTCTGTGTGTCAGGTATGTTATGTTTTGTAAATATGTTTGGCCCTTTTGTCGTCTGTCTCTTGGGGAAGAGATTTGGGCTGGAGATCGCGGAGATGCTCGTGCTAATTTTCTTTTCTGTGTGTCAGTGTGTCAGGCAAAAAAATGGAGAGCGCCTCCGAATGCTGCTAGTGTGTGGGTCATCAATCACAACTACAAAAAACAACGCAGAAGTCCACCGGTCACACATGCAATCTACAACCAGTACGGGCGACCAGTGCAAAGACACAATCTACTTGCAGCAGGGGAATGTTGCTTTCAATGTGGCTTTCTAACCAAGTACTACTAAATAAAATTAAAACAAGCTTAAATCAAGCAGGACGAAACCAAGTCAAAACCATTACTCTAAATTGGCTGTTTGAGAATTACAAGTCTACTGTTTACCATGCACACAACATACAACATACAACATAACATAAATTAAATTAGTAGCCCTGTTAAAGGCCGTAAAAAGTGAATGTAGGTTATTTAATAGGCCTACATTAAGTTCAATTATGTAACTATGCCCTCTGAAATGTATATTGTATTTGCATGTATATGGCCTTTTATGTCCATTCTTTGGTCAGATACGTTTGCTTGGTATTTTTGATGAATGCTCAGGTCTCAGGATGTACTGCAGTTTTGTCCCGAAATGCCCTCATCTGGGTCTTGTCTGGCTCCTGTACACAGCCCTTATAACTCTGTTCTTTGTTTTTTTTTTTTTTTTGGGCTGTCTGTACTGAGTCGTGACTGTCTGCTCAAGCTGCCTCGAGAAACTCCGGAAACAAGTCTCGAGATGGAGAAGGAGGCTGCAACATCCGCGTGATCATCCGCGCAGCACCAATCGCAGCTTACCAGCTCGCCTGAGGACACGGTATTCCCTACCGCGCGTGAAGAACAGGGCGGAGCCGGGGAAATCTCTGTCACCGGTAGTGGGAGGCGAGTGTGTAGTAAAGCCTGACCGCTCCAGTATTTAAGACAGAGCCGCGGCCGACTCAGACACAGACGAGTCCCAAAGCCGATAAGAGCAGCCTTTTCATTTCAGCACCACCGCGAGCAGACAGCGACTCTAGCAGCACAATGGTTCTCATCTGGACCCAGTTCGGTGTCAAACACAAAAACGTCAATGTCAAATGTAAAGTGCGGGTCATGCACAGAGGGGACAGCTCCGGATCATCATCTTCAGCAGTAAGTCATTTTCAAATTCACTTTTCCTTCTTATATTTGTGGTCTACTCTATGTGCCTACGTGCCTATAGACAAACCTGACAGAAAAATATATTACATTTAGTGAATGCATCCTACCGGCTTTTCATTGAAAAGCCAATCAACAGACGGATATCGGTTGTTAGGGGAAGTCTCTTGCCACACTCTGAATGAAGCATTTCCTTTCATTGTGCGCTTGGAAAACCAATGGAAAATCACGCTTTATGTAACAGCGGGACACAGTGGTTTTTCCCCATGCTGTCGTTGCTGGGCAGTTTTAGTGCTTGTTGGGAGATGAATACATTCAATAACTAACCTGCTCAGTATATGTAGAGGGACATATATCGGCCAATCATAATGTGAAATGACTTATCTCTTTGTGTCTTTTTTTTTTTTTTACAGGAAAGTATCAAGTCTGAACAAGACTCTCCCTGTCTGGCCATCAAACCCTCTGGCAAAGACTTCTACAAAGTCCTGGGTGTGTCATCTGACTCAAATGAGGATGAAATCAAGAAGGCATACAGGAAGCTGGCCTTGAAGTTTCACCCAGACAAAAACAGTGATGCTGAGGCTGAGGACAAGTTCAAAGAGATTGCTGAGGCTTATGAGATACTGATGGACCCTAAGAAAAGGAACATCTATGATCAGTTTGGAGAAGAAGGTGAGATATTTCATGTTAACACGGTATTTGTATCAATAGTATGTTTTTGTGAAATATTACTTCATAATAATACTTTTTAAAATTATTCTTTAGGTCTTAAAAATGGGGTGTCGATTGCGGGCCAAGGCAACTTGTTTCGCACTAATTTCCAGAGTGACCCTCATGCCACCTTCTCCTCGTTTTTCCACGGCTCTGACCACTTTGACATCTTCTTCGGGCCTGACGAAGGTGACGATGACCTCTTCAACCCATTCAGACGCTTCACCTTCAGTCGTGTGGGAGGATACAGCAGCCATGAAGGAGGCCTGAGGCAGCGTCTCCAGAACAAAGCAGAGGTGCATGAGCTGCTGGTCACTCTGGATGAGGTGATGCAAGGATGTACCAAGCATGTGAAGATCACCCGCAAACGGCTGAACCCCGACGGACGCAGCATGAGGTCGGAAGACAAAGTGCTGAATGTGGTGGTGAAGAAAGGATGGAAAGCAGGAACCAAGATCACATTCCCCAAAGAAGGAGATGAGACACTCACCAATGCCCCAGCAGACATCACCTTCATCCTGAAAGACCAAGAGCACCCCCAGTACAGGAGAAACGGCTCCAATATCGTCTACACCGCCAAGATTACACTTAAAGAGGTGAGCAGCATTCAGCATACAGCATGGAACCACCAAGGAACCACAGTGTAGCGAATATAGATATACATATTCTATTGACAACTATAATTAGTGGAAATAGAGATTTAATAATTCTACAAACTGTTGTAGAAGAACATGCTAGACCCCCTCCTCATTCTAAGACAGCAGCAGCAGTAGCTGAGTGCAGAGATCAGGTCTATATTTAACCTCAGCCTCCTCTGCGTGTACACAGGAGGCTGTGAGGCTTTTATTTGGCAGCGTCTGTTTCTGGCTCTCACTTACAGCCCACACACAGATTAACTGGATAGCAGTCACAGAAACTGGCATTTCAAAGATCCCTTCTATCATCCGTGGGTTGACTTCAGTTACTGAAGTGTTTAACTCCTACGCTTAGCCAGCAAACATTGCATAAGTGAAAGGTGTTAGATGTTTTGAAAGACAGTCAATAGGTGTCTGTTATGTAACTGTACCCCATGTGAGGATTGGAACAGATTTTGGTTCTTAGTGTGCTACATACATTCATATTGAGGTCCCATATTCTGAGATTAATTTCTAATGTAATTGTGTGTCTCCCTCCAGGCCCTGTGTGGCTGTACTGTGAACGTGCCTACTCTTGACAGCAGAATGATGCCTGTACCCTGCAGTGACATCATAAAACCTGGAGCAGTGTGTCGTCTTCGGGGAGAAGGGCTGCCTTTACCTAAGAGTCCTTCACAGAGAGGAGACCTGGTGGTGGAGTTCCAGGTGCTGTTCCCAGACAGAATTCCGCCACAGTCCAGAGAGATCATCAAGCACAGCCTGGCCAAGTGCTAGTCCTCACCATCTGTGTATTGCTAAACAATACTGCCTTGTTTGTGGTGCTAATATTTCAGCCAATCACAACATCTGTGTTTGGAACAAAAGGCACTTTAGCCACTTGTGGTCTGGGCAGAGAAGAGGAGAGTGTGCAGCTGTGGGCACTTTAAACTGTGCTGTAATGGAAGGTGGTCAGTAGCTTAAGGATGGATGTGCTTTCTGAGGATACATATTGACTTAGTTATCCTTCTTCCTGATTTCTATGTTTATATGTGCTGTTATACAGTACATGCAGACACTAGCAGAATAAGATTGTGCTATTCAAGTCTGTAAAGACTTACTGAAAGAAAGACAACATTCAAGTGGTTATATGGTGTTCATATGACTATTTTAATTCAAATCTAATTGTGCACAAAGATTTACTTTGTGTACAAATAGCAATAATGCTGTCTCTAAGAGAGATTCACATGTGAAATGTTCTATTGAATGATTTGAGATGTTTGTACATATACTGTAATGAGCTAGCTATAAATGTCTTAATAGAATTAAATAGCCTATTAAAGTGTGTAAAACTTTTACCAGTTTGAAATAAAAAAAATACACAAATATTAGCCTAGTCTGTGTCGTCTTTCTGGTTGCCCATTAGTAAAACCTATAAAGCCTATGTGAAAGGCTTGAGACAGTGTGGTAGTGTGGTTCTCTGCTGCACTCTAATGGTGGACAGTTGGTACGACAAGCTGAACCCCTTCATATAAGATACCCCTGCTGGCTTATTTGAGCAGAGTGAGTGTGTTGCATATTGTTTCTTTTGTTTCCAGTCCTAGTACTCATTACTGTAGAATATTCCGTGGAGACTGTAGGCCTACTCTTCAACTACATTCTGTGACAGTCGAACACTTCGTGTACGCTAATTGGCGCGTCAAAGCACCTGTGCACAGAGAGACAAAACACACCCACATGCGAGCTGCCGTTCACCTACACTTAGCATTAATGTCAGCGGATATGAAATGTCGCAAGTACGTCAGACCTCACCAACAAACCTGACAGAGGGCTACCCCGTGTCAAACTTGACTTTAGTTGTGTTGTTGTTGATTCCATGTGTCGTCATTTTACTGCTGTTGAACTGTCTGTTTCTGGGTTACAAGCTTTTAATTTTGTCTAAAAAGACCATCAGACAAGAGGACACAGAGACAATGCATCTGCAGTCTACTGTGCGGAGAGCCCGGCGGGGGTCCGACGTCGCCTACCCGTCGCTGCACACTGGGAGGAGAGCATATTTGTCTCTATCAGAGCCAGCACTGCCTCACCCAGTCACTTCTTCACGAGCTTCGTCAAAGGAGAGGTCAGCCTTTGACCACAGGGTCCGGCTCCTGAGGCCAGATGGTGCAACCGGCTCGGGCTCACTAAGAGCGCCAAGCACCATCCGTGCCACTTCCTCTGCGGCTGGCTTTACTCCAAGACCGGAATTGGGCAAGTGGTGCAAGAGCGACTCCGAAGCTGAAACCAGGGTAAACCTGGTTCCTCCCAACTCCCCAGTGGTAAGTCTACAACAGGCCTATCTCAATTCACTCAATAGGATGAGTGTCAGAGCTTGTTTTCAAGCTGAGGTTTGCATAACACTTGACATCAGGAAAAAACTTACTTGAGAACTTGAAAATGACACAAACAAATCGAAAACAGCCAGGAAGCACAGTTTACAAACCTTTAGGCTACCTGACAATCTTAACTTGTGAACAGAGAGTTGAAGTGTTGTCTAATGCCAGCAGGAGGGTGTGGCCCTGTGTGACGTCACTACCAGGGAACATGTGTTTGACAAAGTGGAGATGGAGTGTGAGTTCTTGGATGCTCCCTGTGAGCTGTCCGCCGTCATGTCTGCAGTGGGCCCGGGGTTGGACAGTGACTTTGGGGCCAGTGCAGGTTTTCTTCCATCTTTGAGCTTGTACATTCTTCACTGATATGTTTATATCATGTAGCCTAATCTATTGTCACTTAAATCTTTTTGTACTTTTCCTAGGTGTTTCTCTCCGTATTCTTTCTGCTGATAGTGATGGATTGTCCAATGGTGTGCTGGCTTCAGCTCTGGAGTGGGACTATTATGACCCGTGCTATGTCAAACAGAACCATGTGCCTAAACAGAAACACAGAGCAGTGATGCACACCAAACAGTACTGGGTCTGAGTCACCACTCCTGTGAATGATCCCACTTTTAAACCTATTTATGTCATATTTATTTATAATAATTTATTTAATTTTTTTGTTAATTTGAATCTCACTAGCACACATTTCAGGTCACTGTTCTATAACACAGTCAGTAAATATGTTCAAGTTTCTTGTAATCACTATGCACTTGTAAATGATATTTATTGAAACATTGAAAATGCACTTGTTAAATTTGTACCACTGTTCAGTTTCTAAGCTTGATACTTTTCTTCACATTATTGTGGCACTATTGTTTTGACTCACGGTAAAGTAAAGTTTATTTGAAGTCCTACATGTGGTCCTGTGGTCATAACAAGAGAAATCCAAATGTCAAGTTAATCAGTGTTGGGAAGAATACTTTTATAATATATTTTGTTACAGATACTGAATACATGCTTTAGAAATGTATTTTGTAATGTTATATTATCCAATCAGAGTAAATGTAACTAAAACCTTAAAGATGTATCGACCAATCAGAATGCTCCTGTCCTGTTAAAGCGTGTGATTGGTTAAACAGTTCCTTTCCTCACTCAAAAACATGCTGCGTTCACGCTGTGTCGGAAACTCGGAAATGCTTACGTATAAGGGCCGACTTCCCAAAAAAGTCTGTTCACAAAATCGCCGGAAAACAAACAAACAACGCCCATCCGTAACACTACTTTGATTTTAATGTCTAAGATCATTTTGAGCCCGGTGGCTTAAAATGATATATAAGTTATAAATACATAATATAGAAAGCATAAAGAACCTTTTTCATGGTTTGTTAGTAGATTGTTTTACTTGAGGGACACGTCGGTGTGACGCCAACTCGGTAACGCGGAGCCCAACACTTCCGCACGACTTTCCGAGCAAAATTTTTCACCCGAGCTTGTGTTCAAGGCCGTTTTTCCGAGTTGGAAGTCGGAAATCCCGAGTTTCTAAGACAGCGTGAACGCAGCAATAGACCCCTTAAAAGTTTCCGGAATGTTGTCAACTGGAGGCAAAATCACAATACACTTCAATGGAGAAATTAGCATTAACCACAAAATATCACAAATTACGATGACTTTGGCAAATGTGAATGTACCTCACATTGTATGTTTATTTAATGTACACATTAGTATACAGTACACTTTTGACTGGAGGTAAAATTCTTGATTTTTAGGTTTTATTGGACAAGTCCTTACAAGTTGATGACCACAATTGTTTTTTCCATTATATGCTCAGAATCATTCTATCCCTCACCACAAATCACACTTTTGCTCCATTTGCCTCCATTCCGGAATTTTGAACATTCCGTTTGACAAACACTTTAAAGGGTCTATAAAACCTCATAAAACAGCCCACAGGTGACCTCATAGTCTATTTTTTTCTCATATGACTTCTGTTATGCCGTACTAATAGCTCAATAATTATATTTGCCAAAATACAAGGAAAAAGAAATCAGGTAGAGCAGGTTTACCATTGACTTGCTGTATCTTTTATGGTGTAAGTATTTTTAATAGCCAGCATTTATTTTTCATGGCTAAACACGTTTTTTTCTGAATATCTAGTCAGTGATTGTATTTGCCAATTATAAGCTTGTATCACCACTAAGCCATTCCACTACACGTGATGCTGCAACATTTTAATACAATTAAAGAGCCAAATAAAACTTAATGTTTCCACAACATTCCAACAACATACTTCCCAATCTGCTTTGGCCTGCCTGCGGGTTCCTATTATGCATGGCATTTTGTGTAACCTACTAATGTAGGCCTACTCAAGTTTTGAGTGATAAGGTCCTACTATGCAAATATGTGATCCAGTGTAAAGTGCACAGGTTTCAGTAAAATGCATGGAACTGGAACATGAACATGAAAAATCTGCAATGCTTATGCTTCAGCATATTCCTAGATTTGTGTGCTCCTGGTTGAGAGAGAACTATGATGGACATTGTTATATCACCCTGCTGGTTATGTGCTGCACTAACATAGCTATATCTCAGTCCACTCCATCTTATGTTCTTATAATTTTGTGTTATATTGTTGAGTTTATCCTTTTTTATTTTATACCTATATTTATTGCATACTTAAAGCAGCACTATGTAACTTTTCCACATTTATAACCACTACAGGGGTGTTTTGTCTGGTTTAAACCTGCTTAAATCCTTTATTGTGCCCTGGTTTAGACCCAATTTTAGACCCAATTTAGACCTGGTTAATCCTGCTTTTTGTAGTTTAGCACTGGTAGAGAAATGATTTAGACTCAATTTAGTCCTGGTTTTGACATTGTTAGGATCTGGTTGTAGTTCTAGATTTAGTCTTTGTTTAGTCCTAATTTTGATCATGATGTAGTCAGTTTGACCTTGTATCTGTCATGAAATAAAATCTAATAGAGGTATTACATTTTTTCCAGTATTGTGGAGCCCTACATGAAAAGCTACATAGTATTGCTTTAAGTGTTAGTTTTACAAGCAGCCAATTTCCTAATGTTGTGAACCTGTTCACTCATATGGCAATAAAACCGTTCTGATTTGGATTTTATAAGGCAAATCACACACTTCAGTAAATGAAAGTAAAAGAGTTCCATATTATATGGATATGATTTAGTACAATAGGCTACGGAAGTCCAGAGCGGACGTACATTCCAACTTATCTTTTTTCTGTTTTCCCGAAATCTTGACATAATTAAGTCGTTATCACGAGAAAACAACTAGGCCTATTGTTTTCCCAAAATCCTGACAAATTAAGTGATTATCACGATAAAAATGATAAGAACAATGCTATTTCAGCTTGTGTTAGACCTTGATTGAATTGATATGTGACCAAGTGATAATGCCATTCACATCGTAGTCTGAAGCTAACACGAGCCACAATGAGAGTCAGAATATCCTTTTTCCGGTGTAACACCGAGATTTGTTACCTACTGATCTGTGACCGCAGTGGTATTTTGACTGAAGGGTGACGGGAAGGGAGGGGTTAAGGTTATGTTATTTGTATTTATATTTTCTCAACCTGATGATAGTAAGAATAGAATAAAGTAATTCTAACCGTAACCGTAACCGTAAACCTACCCCCGCGGTCACAGATCTCGATAGGTGACAGATCTGGGTGTAACAGCGGGACGGATCCACTGCGTATCCATGTCAAATTATGCTCAAATTATCTCAGGATTTCAGGAAAACAATAGTTGTTTTCTCGTGATAACGACTTAATTATCTCAGGATTTCGGGAAAACGAAAAAAAGATAAGTTGGAATTTAAGTCCGCTCTCGGCTTCCGTACTATTGTCTTATAAATACATTTCTTGTAATTTTAACTGCAAGCTTTAAAATTTCAGTATTGCTGGCGCTGGACAGGTTTTAATTTCGGCTTCGATCTGCTAGTGACCTACACAAATCGCTTTATTGTCTTCAAAAGAAACACATTAAGTCAGCCATGTGGGGGCGCTGTCAGTCTCCAGCCACGAAGGCATCTGGCATACAGGTATTGACATTTTAATTTGAACATTTTTCATATCTACTAGATATAAATGTAGTAATGAGATTTATGTATTGTTGCCTTTTTCTAGGTTACGTCTTGCTTCATTTAATAATCGTGGAAAGCTGGTGTGCCGGCGATCAACAAGTTACCAACTTCTCACATTAGAAAAAGACCAGGTGGGTGCTATTGAGGCATGTTAAAGATTATTGTAGTATAGGTGTGGCTAATATGGTTAAAAAAAGCCAAGATTAAATGTTTTGATAAAGAATGTAAAAATATAATATCAAGATCACAATTTCAGTTTTATCACGATTATAGTTAATATACTTAAACTACTAGTTAAAACTACTGCTTTATAAACCCTTTTTACCTACCAACTCAATGTACACCCAACCCAACATTTATCATAACTATTTATATTATGTATATACTATACAAATTTTTCATCACCACTCCAATTGTAGTTTCCTCTGATTTAACACTGACTTTTTCCACTGTCCCAGGAGTATGTGGTGATGAACATTGACAGTCGCTTGTTGTCATTCCCGCTCTACGTCTGCTGTAATTTCTTATACACATCGCCTCAGTCGGACCCGCGACCGGAGACATCTGAACACGAGAGTAGCGCTAGAAGCGTATCGTGATTAAAAAAATATAAATATAAAACTTCACAAAGCTGCCATTCCTCTTGTGGAGTCAAAGCACTGACATTTTGTATGTAATTCCTACCACCATATTAACACTCATGTCATCTGCATGTTCTGTACGTCTGCCAGTGATGTCAGTGTTGTGGTAGCAGCAAAAAGCAAGTGTGTGTTTTGAATTATGGCACAGACCACCCTCTTTGCTTTCGATGTTCGCTGTTTACACTTGTGTTTGGACCATTGTTGATGTTCAAAAAGGAGATTCTATTGAATTTAGTCACCTATAATCAAGTCAAGGGGAACACTGACATTGACATGAAAAGCTGTGGTGCTGATTTTTAAGAACATTCTGCTGTCCACATAAAGCCAGTATTTTATTGACATTTCACATTTATAGTGATGGGAACATGCTCACTGTATGACCAACGCAGTAGTAATGTACTATTGCACTTTATTACACCAAGTTTATTCGCAATGACGAAAAACCTTAGGGTCCAGCCATTACATATTCAAAGCGAGCTGAATCATCAATGTTAGCGTATATTGTAAGATGCTGCTCTTCCCATGACAAACAGGGGAGATGTGCAATTGTCTAATTTATTGACTGCTTATGAGGATTAGATTTCACAGCTTTATATGAACTGTTTTTGCATTTTTGATGCGTTATTTAGTTTTGCAGTGTTAACACTCTTACTTGGTGCTTTTAGATTCAACATTTCATCAGATCAGGTCAGTTTTCGTCTGTATAGTTTTTTTGGTTGGGCCCTAGGTTTTGGATATCGCCCGTTACCTCACGTTGTTGTAATCTTTTTGTATATCAGACCTATACTGCTAACTAATGCATGTCAACTAACTTGCTAGTACAGCTGCTCATGATGAAGTCAGAACCTTATTTATATTTTACATTTTTATAAATTTCTTTCAAAAGTGAATAGTTTCTGCCAATATACTACACATTTATCTGGGCTGTGGTGCTATGACATGGGTCGGTGAAGTAATTACTGCTATAGAACAGATGTTTCTTAAATTCCATGTGTGCTTTAATTTGAACTGGAAGGCATGAAGAAAATGTAACATCTTAATTGTAATTCAAGAGTAGCTCAACCATGACTGATTACAAATATATGTTTTTTTAATAGTAACTGTAAACCCAATGCAGTCAAGTGCCCTGAATTGTACCGGGTTGAACATAGCTTCTAACATGTAACCTGTACTCTGTATACCATGTATTACTTTCATATGTGTTCCTATTGAATCCCTACATAGTAAATCTCTTTTGTAAATTGGTCTGTTGCTTACTCTGTATATGAGAAAATATAATATACATTCACAAAATGACAAATGCCTAAAATGTGTGTTTTTGTCTATTTCTAACATGAAAGTAATGGAAGAAGAGCTTAACATCAAGAGATGTTTTAATTCTGATTACAAACATCACATTTCAAGAATGTTTTGTCACAGTTTCAAGTTTTTGAGTTTGACTGGATTCATGCCACAAGTTATGGCAAACACCACTTTCACAAGTCAGCTGAACAGTACCCCCAGTCTGTTCATATTACATGAAGCACAATGACATGTCTCACAAGACGTCACACCAGCTCTTTCAGCCTCTAAAACCCTTCACAAAGCTCAGTTACTTCAGACAAACTGAGGCTGACTTCACTGTTACTCGTAAAGTATCTCTCTCATGAATGGACCACAGCTGTCCTCACTGCTGAATAGAGTCCAAATTGTCCTTCAGTCTCCGGGTCATGCTGGGAATAAGGTTAATGTGGTCATCAACACAAGTGCCCACACAGCGCTCCATCAGTGACCTTACAGCAGCCTCTTTGCCACCGGTGTCGAAAAGGTCTTTTGCTTTGTCGTTACAGTGCATCGTACACCTGGCCAGACGATCCTTTGGGTAAACAAAAAGAAACCTCTAAGATGTTGGCAGTAAACTTGCTCATTTAAAGTTTAACTATCAGGTAGAGATGATTAATTCAGTACTTGGACAGAATAAGGTGATACCAGTGGTTAAACATGATGATTAGGGGCCTTTAGGTTTTTATTGCCCTGGTTAAGCCTTGGTTTAGTCCTGGTTTAGATTAGGTTACGACCTTCCTTAATCCTAGTTTAACCCTGTTTTAATCCCTTTCCATTCCTTGTTTTGCCCACTTCTGTGTTTGTCTATACCTGGTTTAGACCCAATTTATTCTGAATTTGATTTAGTCTTGTAAAGTTCAGGTTAATTCCTGGTTTAAATCTCATTGTTTGATCCTGGTTTTACTTATTGACTCCTAGTGGGCCCCTCCTCTTGGACCCCTGTATGCACTGCCTGCTGATGAACCTAGATGTTTAAACACAGTAGTTCAGTAAAAAGGCAGACCATATTTGTCTCCCTCCTCCTCACCTGAAACTTCTCCATCTCTGAGGTGACCAGAGCTTGAGCCTTGGCCAGGGGAGTGTGACATCTCTCTATGCACTGATGCACTTGGGCCATGGAGTCCGTGGGTTGATCACAACACTCCGCGCTACATTTGAACATACGACTCTGCAAAAAACACACCATTTATACACCAAATCGAAATATATGTCTTTTGTTGAGTGTGTGGGGACTTACCTGCATCTTTCGAATATGGTCCCTCTCCAGACTTTGTACCATTTCCTCCACTACAGTCTGGACCCGTGCCTGGTGAGCCTCCGCCATCTCTTGTTTACGTTTTATTAAGACCAGTACTTAGAGTAAACGACGCAGTAATGGGACAACTCGGGGTCCAGCTACTAAAAATATGTTTACTATAACTATTTAATTATTTCTAAGGTCACCTCCATTCAAGCATGGTTCAAGATGAGACGAAGAATAGAGCTTCCGGTTTTCTTCCGCAAAGCGTGACGTAATTTCCGTTTTGTGCATTCAAAATTAATAAATCTTTCTAAATTCTATAGTCTTATTATTCCTACATTAATATATGTAAAGGAAATCGTCCTATAAATAGTGTTACTTAATTAGAAAAACTGATAACTGTATAAACTTTACTTGGCCTTGAGATACTGTGTAGACTTGTAAATAATTATAAATCTTGTGACAGAGTTCTAACATTCAAACTAATTTCTAAATATTATTATAGATTTGTAAAGTAAATTGTATCCTATATTCATATATTTTCCCAGTCTATCTATTCACTTAATGCCCACATGGTGGTGCTGTTGCCTTCTCAACAAACAACTGAGAAGAAGAACTTCTGATTCCCGGAAGTGAGTCTTCTGCATTCAGCAAGCACCTGCGAAACGTGAATAAACTTTGAAATAATCAACACTTTTGACTCTGCACTGTGGCCTTTGGCACTTGTTTTTCCGGGTAAGTGGTCAAAATGGATTTTAAGTTGTTTTGTTTATATTTCTAAAAATGTCTCAAATACATCTGGATCCAAACCTTAAATTATTTGACTTCATACATGACTGACTATACTGTATATTAAATCTAAAATGAACATAAAACTATACGTTTGCCAAACAAACTAGTAGGTTATAATCTGTTTAGTTTGTTCTGCTGTTTCTAATAATGTAATCTGTAGTCTGTAGTCTGACCTTTGATCAGATGATTATGAAGCCGTTACTACTACTGATCCTGTGTTGATGTTTACCACAGATGTGGGTCTGTGGCTGTATTAGTGAATGATGAATGTACACACTCTGTCTCTGAGAGCTCTCCTGTTTCTGGGACTGTGGCACTCAGGCAGAAGGAGTTTAGCTTCAGCTCCACTTCAGGATCAACCCAAAAAGATTGGTAAGCATAGTTTAAGGTCATTGGTGTTGTTTTGTAAATGTTTTTCATATTTATGTTTTGTCTTTTCCTCTCTAAAAGCTGTAGTTGGGGCAGGGATTGGTGGCACAGCTACAGCGTATTACCTGAGGCAGGAGTTTGGACCTGGAGTCAAGATTGATGTGTTTGAATCTGGAGCAGTCGGAGGGCGACTAGAAACTGTAAAGATGGAGGATAATGAATATGAGACTGGAGGCTCTGTTATACACCCTCTCAACCTACACATGAAGCACTTTATTGACCGATTAGGTAAACCTGGCCTGACCATATATTATGATGTTGTTAGACTAATGTAATAATGTGTTTTATGGTTTCAGGTATTTCCCCCAGGAAAGATGTGGCATCTAAAATGGCCATATTTAATGGAAAGGAGCTTACCTTTGAAGAGAGTGACTGGTTCATCATTAATATAATACGCTTTCTCTGGAGATATGGGTTCAACTTTATAAGAATGCAGATGTGGGTGGAGAGTGTTCTGGATAAGTTCATGAGGTGAGAATAATAGATATTTGTGAATGGGTCAATAGTAGGTCAGATGTTTCAGTGAGTTTGTATATGGTACAGGATCTACCAGTATCAGCAGTATGGATACTCCTTCTCGAGTGTGGAGCGACTTATACATGCCATGGGCGGAGACGGTTTTCTTACTCTCATGAACCAGACACTGGAGGAAACCATGATCGGTGAAGGATTTTCACAAGTTTTCATCAATGACATTGTTGAGCCCATCACTCGAGTCAACTATGGTCAAAGTGTCCGTATCAATGGGTTTGTAGGTATGTTATAACATTAAATGTTTTTGACAAGACATACTGGATAATCTGTATTAGTATTTTAATACAGGAAAATGTTTGCTCTTTATTTAGGAGCAGTGTCTTTAGCCGGGGCAGATTCAGGCCTGTGGGCTGTAGATGGTGGCAATAAAAGAGTTTGCTCCGGGCTGTTGTACAACAGCAAAAGTGAGCTCATCCCGGCCAAAGTGACCTCTATTGCAGTCAAAGTTCGACCATCCAAAACAGGTACAAATACATAAAAACAAAAAAAAACAAAGTAGCTTGCTTTAGTTAATGTTTACATGTTTTTATAATTAATTGATATCTAAGTGGGTTTTTTTTGTTTTTGTTTTTTACAAATGCCTGCTTTTGTGTTTTAAGGCAGTACAACCAGCTTCTATGAGGTCAACTATCTTGGTGAGGATGGGGCTGCCCACTCTTTGTATGACATAGTGATCATAGCCACTCCACTTCATCAAGGTAAATCCGACATCGTGTTTTCTGGTTTCTCTCCACCGATCCCGTCCCAGTTCCCGGGCCGCTACCATCAGACCGTGTCCACTCTGGTGCATGGACTTCTGAATGTATCATATCTGGGGACTACTCAGGCGGCCTCAGAGTTCATGTTCTCTGATATCCTGACCACCGCTGCAGAGGGCTCCACCATTAACAGTCTGAGTTCTTTAGCCCCTGTGCACATCCCCCCTGGGTACAAACCCATCTCTGCGAGCCACAAAAAAGTCTGGAAGGTGTTCTCCCCCGAGCCTCTGACCCAGCAGCAGCTGAAGAGCATGTTTCTGTCCTGGGATTCAGTGTCTGAAACTCAGTGGTTGGCATATCCCGCTTACTCCCCCCCTCAACGCAAGACTCCTCCGTTTATCCTGCACAACCGCCTGTACTACCTCAATGCTGTAGAATGGGCTGCTAGTGCTATGGAGATGAGCGCCATTTCAGCCAGAAACATAGCCCTACTGGCTCACCATCGCTGGCACAGTCAGGACAGTAAGATCGACCAGGAAGATTTACATACCCGGCTACGAGGGGAACTCTGATCAACTTAAAAAGGCCCAAAAATGGTCCCAAACACTGCACTAAGACAGTCAGCGCCAAGCCCAGACCACTTCAGGTATCTATGTGGATCTAGCCTTAATTATAAAACATTGAGTACTATCTAAAGTGCCCCCCATAATTATTGGTAGAGAACATGTTTTTATGTTTGTTTGTTTTTTAAATTGTACACATAATATTTTCCCAAATATCCTGCTTACAGGAGAAAAAATATGTTTTCCAAAGGGTGTCATTAATTCTGAAGGGCACTATAATTACTCTAAACATTTTAAATAACATTATTCAATGGCAATATAGTGACATTACCTAGGCCTACAATTTCACTGGGTTTGTTCCATTATGGCCATCGAGTCTTGTTGTCACTGTCTCCTGTCTAGCCTTATTTGGTCACATAAATAATTAAACAATTTAAAGACCAAGCAACTAAAGATTAACTCTATGCAATAATGGCGCAGCTAACAAGTGAAAAGATTTCTCACTGAGCCACTGTATATTACAGGGTAGTGGAGGAAATAATGCTTTCCATTAGCTTTAGTGTGTTTTATAATGTCTTAAGTGCACTGGTTTTGTGGAAATGTTATATACATTTGTTAATGTACAGTTTTGCCCTGATTGGTGCTTTTGGTCAAGTATTTCTCGAGCGGCCACATAATAATTAGTAAATAATCCCCAAATAAAAAAGTCATGAGCATTTAGACTATTTAGACTTTGTCTATATGTCAATATATTGTGCATTTGATTACTAGAATTTGTCTCTAAAGGCTACCAATGTTTTTGTTAAAAAGTATGAACACTTTAATTTAATTTAAAAATGTGGAATAATTTCAGTTTTTACAATAACCGTGATCAAAAGTCAAAGGTGATCTGAAGCACTGCTGTTTTTTACCTGCTTTGTATTTTTGGATATTTACATAGATTATAAGTTTTTCAAGAAATTAAGATATATGTCATGTTGCACTTTAACTACCATTCTCATAAACAAGATGAATAATTATGTACAGTGTTAAAGTAATGGTCCACAAAGTCAATGTTCAATAGTACAGTAGAGTTGCAGATGATGTTTACAATCACAATAAATTGGTAAAAATATATCTGGCCTTTTGTCATTTTTTTAAAATGTAAACACAAAAAGAAATCTACCCACATTGGAAAGCCTTGTTCTCTCTTTTCTTTCCCCATCCAAAATACAGGCGCGTGTGACCGATGACCCAACAATAGGCAGCATTTAGCCTCTGTATAATGATGTTTCTGTGCTGTGCCTCTACCCCAGATGTCCTGCCAGGTGGGGGGAGGTAGGGGGGACAATGGTACCAGAGCTGCCTGTCAATGCATGTGATTTTGGCTGAAGATATAAGAGTCCGCACACTACCCAAAACAAAATCTGCCCCGAAAACGTCAAAGGCAAAATCTCAAAAATCAATTCCTCACATCTATTCCAAAATCCAGGGTCAAGATGAGAGCTCTGGTGCCAGTGTGTATGCTTCTTTCTGTGGCAGCTATTCACAGTGGTAAGAATGATCAATAATTATGACCATGAGATGTTTATTTATAGCTAATGGAAACTGGAGAGTTGTGTTCGGAGAAATGGATGTAATAGCAGGATTGTCTTACTGTTTTTTGTTTGTGCTTTAGCCCTGTCTGCATCTCTGGAGGGTGTAGAGAAAGAGGAGAAAGTCGTTTATAATGGTAAGTGTATAAAACTCTTAGAAAGTAGCTATATTCTTTTGTAATAAATTGAATAAATAAATTGAACTTATACTTTAGTTTAGGCTATGGCATCTTGTTTGGTTCTTTTTTGCAGATGGGCTTTCTGAGTTGCAGAAAGTAGGTACGTGCATAACTTTAACTGGACTCCAGGTGGCACTGTTTAGTTTATTATCATATATTTTACAGTTTAGTTAGAGGTTGGGGGAATTGTTTAACTAACCAGCATAACACAAGCACAATTTAGCTGGAGCACATTTGTTTGTTTTGCAAACTAGTCTCCAGGAAAGCCAACCACAAAAACAACCAAAGTAAATGTTGGGAGTAACGGTTTTGCTTAACTCCAACAAGTTTTACTATTTACTATTTATTTATTATTCTAATATTCTATTTTTGACAAAGTAGTAGTTTGATGTGAATAATGGCAATAATTTAAAAAAAAAAACACGAATTAGGT